>JACGWG010000024.1:1245771-1259810 GCA_023678865.1 Polistes exclamans | reverse complement strand
ACTTAGATCATTTATTTAAAATATTGATCAAGAATGAATAAAAATAAGAATCAAATAGAAATAAGAAGATTGTATATTAGTATAAAGCAACATACTCTGATTTTACTACAAGTACTTAGATCATTTATTTAAAATATTGATCAAGAATGAATAAAAATAGGAATCAAATAGAAATAAGAAGATTGTAAATTAATATAAAGGAACATACTGTGATTTTAATACAAGTACTGGTCATTTATTTAAAATATTGATCGAGAATGAATAAAAATAGGAAAAAAAAAATAGAAATGAGAATGACATATAGGAAAAGAGGGGAAAAAAAAGAGAGAGAGAGAGAGAGAGAGAGAGAGGGAATGAGAGAAAGAGAGGATCGTAAAATGGATAAATAGCGAAACGGATGAAAACTTTGCGAATTGGTCCACGTCTCTTCGGGATATCCGCTGACAAATTGAACGAAACGAACGGGAAAAAGATTAAGTCCTGCTGTGCTTCACAAATACCTCTCTCTTTTTCTCGATAACCACCCACACCCCCTATGCCCTCGCCCCATGGAATGATAGAAAGAGGGAAGGGGTATTGAATAAACCGCACATTGGTTCATGGATTGATCGAAAAATTTGAAAAAAAAAGAAAAGAAATGTTCTTTTTCTTTTTTATAAAAATACCATCAATTTTTTAACGGGATAGTTAATTTTTTGTTTCATAGCTTACATGAATACTCTCACATCGATGATGATCATCTCTCCCCCATGGGTGATATGATTTTTAAAATTTCGTAATGAAATAACTTTGATTGGATAATTAAGAAAAATATTCATTTGTATTTGAATTTTTGTATAAAGAAATGTTCGTTCGCACTATAAAAAAGTAAAATACATTAAATATATATATGTGTATGTGTGTATGTGTGTGTACATATGGTATACATGCATCCGGTACGTTTCGTGTATCAACACGAGGTAAATGTTGCCGATAAAAGAAGATCATTGGTATCTTGCCAAATCCCTTTCAATATGGCGGACTTGCATTAGCTTCTTTTTGACCCACCACCCCCAACCCTAAACTCCAACCCCCATTTCCTTCGATCACGTTCGGAATAGTAATGCGTTGAAAAAATAAGAAAATAAAAAAGAATATATCTGTACACCCATTTTACAAGAATCAAGGTAGGTATGCTTTTACAATGGAATTCGATACACGAAAATGATCGAACCATTTTTCGGATTAATTTAAATATATATATTTATTGTTGATTTCATTAAAGAACAAGTGAACTAATTAAAGAAGAAGAAGAAAAAATGAAGGAGTAGGATTGATTTTTATTCAAGGATTTTCCGATTCGTTAGGGGTGAGGGGAGGATGTCGAATTAAATGTTTTTTATTGGAAGAATAACAGAACTGGATAAATTAAAAAAATTAGATAAATTAATGATGTTTCAATATGCATTGTAATTAGTTTATCAAAATTTTGAGATAAATTTAATAATCATTTTTCATAATATTAAAACTAATAATCGATACATAAATATACTTACTGATTATCTACATTTCCTAGCAATCTAATACATTTATTATATATATTTTAATATGTATATACATTTCTATTATACTTATAAAAAATTCCAGATTACATTTGATAATTATTTTTTAAAATAATTTCAATCAGAGAAAGAATCAATATGAAAGATATTTAACAATAATTTTTCATAATTTTAAATCTAATAATCGATATATATGTACATAAATATACTTATCGATTATCTACATTTTCTAGCAATCTAATACATATAATATATATATTTTAATATGCATATACATTTCTATTATACTTATAAAAAATTTCAGATTACATTTGATAATTATTTTCTAAAATAATTTCAATCAAAAAGAATCAATATAAAGACACATAGAAATAAATAAAAGTTTATCTTTAAAAATATATAAAACAATACATCAACAAAAAAGATAACACTCAATACATTCTCATACTATGTTTTTTATTTGTAAGAGTTTATTTTATAACACGCGTATTTAATTTTTATTTTTACGTGTAGTAACGATCAATACTATTGAATGTATACGCAGAAAAGAAAAGACACGAGAAGGAGAAGGACTAAGTTTACACGTGACTGCGTTCAACGAAGCTAACGTATACACGTGATCTCTAATCTAGTACGCATAGAAAAACATTTAGGCACTGCCTTATAAGGTAAATAGGAGGGGAGAGGTGACTCGACTACGTCATCACTTCACTTTGTTCTAGGACAGCGGCGCGACAAGTCGTAACTAATTCCGCTCCAAGTAAGTATTTATTACTGTCTAATTAATTAATATTTTAATATCAAATCTTATAATCTAATCAAATCTCATTTAATTTATAGGTTCCTGCAATCATTATCGATAACATGAATGTCTTGAAATAAGGTAAGAAGATATGTAATTAGAATTATATGATCTTATATTTTTCTATGGATTCACAAACATTTTTACCATAATCTGTCATTCTTTTTATGGTTTCAGAAAGACGTTCACCATCGTTCCATGGAAATTATACTAATCAATGGTGGAATACTGGTACAACTGCATACATATACGTGCAAGTACATTTTCTTTATTTGTTTTATTTAATTTTATAATGGATCTCCGACGCAGCAACCTCCCCGTGGTGAGATCCGGTAACCGATATTGCTTACGGTGTCCATAGAATTTGTATGGTGCAACGTAAGCACTGTCGGGCCAATGGCTGACGTTCGGTGCATTAGAAAATTGTAACTTCTCGTTTCGTTAATTAATTTTCATTTGAATGAAATGATTTATTGAATTAAATTATTTAATCACGCGTTGCAATTGTTGTTTAAATTTTATTATCTTAAATGCACTTTATTTATTGTTGTATTAAATTCACATAAATAATTCAAGACACGTTCAATCGATTCTATAATTAATTGTTCAAATGATTATATATAAATATTGTACCTTGTATTTAGTTTTACAGTAATGCTATATCTATTCTTTCTTATAGGTATTAACGCAATTGGTATACTTCTGTAAAAATAATCCTATCGCGATTAAATTTATTTATTGAAAGATAGAATGCAACGTGATATTTTCTCGTTTATATTTTATCTTAATTTTTTTATGTAACTTACAAGTTTGTGGTTACATCTATTAAATATTTTTTTATTAATAATTAAAACATATAAAAATAGTAGCATGATTCCAGAATTTTTGGAATACGTAGTTTAAATAATTGAATTATAAAACAATTAATATCCTTTTTATTAGAAACATTAAAAATAAACAGAAGTACGCTACGACTTGCTTTAACTAAACTTTGATTTTCAGAGCTTCAGTTGCGATTGCGTGCAATGCAATCTTAGAGTCAGTGTTTGTTTCGAAAAATATTGCATTTTTTGTATGCAATCGTATAGATTGCTTTAAAAGTAATTCAATCGTTATTTAAAATCAATGCAAGAATTTTTTAAAAATATTCTTGTTAAAAAACAATTTGTTCGGTACGCGATTAGAATCATTAACACACTTTCGGCTAATTCGGTAGAAGAGGATATGCGTTTCGATTAAAATATTGTCATGGTCGAAAGTGTGAATTAAAATATCATCGTTTCTTCTGGATCATCTTTATCAACGAATCTGGGGCTTCGTCTGGATAAATCAACGGTTAGTATTATTTTATAATCTTAATTATTACTTTTCACACATTCATTTTTTAAATCATAATTGTTTTTACTCATGTTTTTCATTCATGAAAAATGTTTTGAATGATATGAAACATAATTAATTTTATTTTGTATTTTTAATTACAGCTTAATCATCGATTCAACGATTCATCGATTCAACGATTCAACGATGCAACGATGCAACAATTCAACAATTCAACAATTCAACGATTCAACCAATTTTAATCAACTTCACGACATCATTCAACCAACAGCGAGGGGGACGAGTGTTTTGGAGCCATCGCAGAACTTCTACTGCCAATTGTTCAGTTTCATTTTTTATTTTATTTTTTGGTAACAATTGGTAACGAGTAAGTCAATTTAAAGTCCCTCCAGTGCCTAATCATGCCGAGGATGAAAGGTCCAATATCGGCACGGGCTCCTGGTTGTATTCGTAGATGTATCTTGTCCGAAACGAGCATAAGTGACCGTGAGTAAAACCTTTGGTTCTGCTCACGAGTGATTCCCAATATACATGTGATTTTTATATATGCAATTTATTTAGATTAGGCCAGGGTCTTCTTGTTTCATCGGTTTCAATTCAATTAATTAATACTGCAATTAATTATTGTACTTATTTTTTTCTCTTTACATATTTAATCGTGTTAGTAATGGTGAAATCGAGCATTAATTTACTCGATTTCGTGCCAATAAAGCATATAAAAATTGTTTCGCACTTAGTTTTTTCAATCGTGATTAGTTTTTCAATTGTGATTAGTTTTTTAATCTTGATTAGTTTTTCAATCGTGATTTATATTTCGATATATCGATACTTCGATATTATTATCAATAAATGAGCAAGAAGACAAACCAAATTCGCGAACGGATAGATTCTGGCAATTAAATGGTGGTTTAAAAGCCAGTTCTTTAATTAGAACAGCCATTTAATGAAAGAGTCGTCCGAGGTTTGCAAAAAATACTCATCCTTGTCACCCTTAGAGTCACTCAACACTGTGCAACCTCGAAACAGTATTATATATATAATATAAAACGTTTCTTATGGGGTTACTTTTTTTTGCTCACTTGCTTAAGTCATTATTCACCAAATGACTTGTAGAGTCCTTAATCCGTTTAGATGAATTTTTATCATAATGTTTTTTCATGTATATATGTATGTTAATTATGTATTTTTAGATCAGGATTTTCAGCTTCTAATATATTAATTCCCCTTTTCTCCCCCCTATGCACTCTTCGTTCTCATCGATGCGTGTTGCCCAGATGTTACACGTATGGGTGAGAAAAAGTTTGCATGGGTTATTAGTTATTAAGATTTCCTTTGGCGGCTGTCATTGTGTTAGTGATTGCACGATGCACTTTACACCAGTGTGTGCGTTTTAGGTAGTGTGTAATGTACATCGTTTCGTGTAACTTTTTTATTAATGCATCATTCAATATTCAGATAAATACTTGTACATTCACGTGTGATATGTACTTGTATTTTTTTACTTATATTACATTTTTCTCATTTTTTTTTCCTAATCGTTTTGAATAGTAGAGTTTTCACATTTATTTGTGGAAATTTGACAATACTTGTATTATATTAGTATGCAGATATATACTAGTATGTACCAGTATTTTTGCATTAGTTATTATTGCAATAATCACTAGCCTTGGCAGACGATTACAGCATTTGGTACGTAACCTTATAGAATATAAGTTTAGAACGTGGTTGAACTAGGGTGTCGGAGGTGCCCCGGGGCATACTCTCTAGTTTAGGCTTTTGCACCCTGGTGGTATGTGAGTAACAGATCCAGCGTGGAATGATTGTGTTGGTGTGTCTGTTTGCACTTTTAAATATAGGTGGAGGGATAGGCAGGTAGCATACTTTCTGAGTGTATGTGAATACTTTAATTTTAAGTAGGTAAGGACCGGGTACGGCAATAGGTTTGCTTCCATTCAGTGTGGACATTCCTGCCTCCGGGGTTTCAGCTAAGTGTCAGCAAATTTTCACACTTTTAATTATACCTTTTCTCTCCATTTTTTTGCTGATACTATGCATTAAGTTAAGATTATTGTATCAAGCAGTTCAAAAATACTTTGCAACCAATGAGAACAATAGATAAATCACCCAATATCTTTTGAACTTAGCAAAGGATTTTGAATTAGTTTTGATACTTAGTTTTTTAAGTATATTAACACTTGCACCTCGCGATCTTTAATAATATACTTCTTAATGTTAGAAATAACATGCATCTACTCGAATAAAATGAGAATATTACAGTTGTAATTTTTTCTTTTTATCGAAACATTATTCACCATTAATGTGCAACGTGTTAATCATAGTTTTTAATAGGTTCATCATTTAGAAGATAAAAAAATATCTGCTGGAGCATTCGATTAAATGTGCCTGTGTAGTTGCGTACGATTATTGAATTCTTTTGAGTCCATTGATCGTCCACAGGCTAGTATGATTAATTTACAGAATTAATTATATATTTTTTCAATCTATTACACATTTCTTTTTTTTTCTTTTTTTTTTACAAATAAATAAGTCAGTAAAACTCGTGTTAGAAAAAATCGAGACGCTCAGGTAGGAACGCAGTTGAGTTTGCGTGTTGGGATTCGTCAGTGGCGTTTGGGATGATGCATTTATGAACTTTGTCACATTTCAGTGGTTATATTATTTAGAATAAATCGATACTGTACGTTGCAAGCTCTTACCTCTCGTTAGGTTAAGTAAGAATAAAAACAAAAACGAAAAGAAAAAAAAATACCAGCGTAAAACCTGCGGAAATAACAATTAATAATACCTGTGTTCATTCCTCCCCAATTTTCTTTCAGCTTAAATCAATTGCGTCTCGTATAATGCGTTTTAATAAGCACGAGGGTTTGAGTCTTGTCGCGTATGGTGAGAACAGGTCGGAATTAGGTCGGTTTAGCTCAGGGACGATTTCATTCTTTTGATATAATCCACTGAAATGTGCCAATTTTTGTAATTGTTTTGTTTCAAACGGTAGGGCGTTTTTTGACACGTAATTCTTTTCTTGCGTCGCACGTAGGGAATGCTCCATTGCAGTGGTCAGGGCACGAAGCAAAGAAGAGGCAAAATGCCGAAGAGGCCCCCACAAATTTGTGGTATCAAGTGGGCAACTATTCGACTACGAGTTATTTTTCAAAGGATATCTTTGATATTTCTTTGATCAATGATTCGTGGTCATATCATAATCCCTTTGTCTACCCCTTTATCACGTTGTCACTTATGCTCGTAGTAGTATTAGTTATAAGTTGTTCCTGAATGGAGATGATGGACCATTCCATCTCCCAACGCTATTCCACACTCGCGTTCGTGAAAAATTAAAGTCTTTTAAATATTAAAATCTAAATTTTGCTATTTTTATTTAACTAATAGAGTCATTGCATTTTCTTATTTAATTAAAAATCGAGTCATTGCAGTTTTCTTGTTAAATTAAAAATCGAGTCTTTGCAGTTTTTCTATTAAATTAAGTTAAAAATCGAGTCATTGCAGTTTTCCTATTAAATTAAATTACAAGTCGAGTCATTGCCTTTTGAAGTATATAAATTAGAGTTTTGTCTTTGATTTTTTCCATTAAATTAGAGTCACGTTCGTTTAAATTGTGTGGACGTCCATGGATTGCTGCAGCTTGCACAAATAGTGCATTTGGATACAACGATGGAAGAAGAGGACATTCCTGCATTTAAGAATGCAGATAAGGACACAAAGTAAAGGTTTCATCATTGAGAATGATTCAAATTGAATTAATAAACACATTAATCTCTCAAAGTATATAATAAATAAATATTTTAAATATTTCAATATATATATTTTTTAATTCATTAATATATTTCAATTTTTTTCCAAGATATAATAATTTATTGAATATATATAATGTAATGTAATTTTTATTGCATCCTAATGGTTACCAGACTCTTATTTTCACTTTGCTTTACATAGTCTTTTATCCTATTTATACATTTCTTTTTTATTGAATATATGATCGTTGATTTTTTTTTTAATAGTAACAAATTAATAAAATGAAAATTTTAATCATTCTTATTGAATGCACTGAAGAGTGCATATGAAAATCGCAGTAAGTACATGCCTGCACTGAAAAGTGCATATGAAAATCGCAGTAAGTACAAACATACCTGCTAAATGCAGATGAACATACACTAAGAATATACATTCCTTATTCAGAATGATCATAAATGAAGGAATGAATACGCTAATAAAAGTACTAAATAAATGAATTTTAAAAATATTTCTATGTTCGTAATTTTTTTTTTTAATCAAAGAAATTTATCTAATAATAATTAGAAAATTTCATTTCACTATACATATAATAATTGATTTATATTTACACAGTGCAAATTAATGAGAAGGTATTTTGAATCATTCTGATTAGAAACGTATAAGTCTTGCTAAATAAATAAAATAACAAACTAATGGCAGCCAGCACTCATAAGTGCATATTAATATGTCCGGAACATACATTTTCATTTCAATATTATTTATAAATAAATACCAAATGATAGAATTAATAAGTTTATAAGAGAGAGTGGGAGAAAGTATTTTTACTATATATAAATATTTAAAGAAAGATTTTACCAGTGATGTATGGAGGAGAAATAATGAGTAGTATATATATATATATGAAGATGATTAATACATTTTTTTTATTTATTATATATAAAATTAGAAAGATTATTTGTTTGGAATAAAAATGTATAGTTTTGGTACATAAATGAAACAATTTAAAAGGCTTGCCTGCACTTAAAAGTGCATATGAAAATCGCAGTAAGTACAAACACACTTGCTAAATGCAGATAAATATAATTGCTAAATGCAATTAAACATATCAAAAATCGCAGTAAGTACAAACATACCTGCTAAATGCAGTTGAATATAATTGCTAAATGCAAATGAACATAACTGCAAAATGCAGTCGAATATACCTGCTAAATGCAGTCGAGCATACCTGCTACATGCAGATGAACATACAGTGAGAATATACATTTCTCATTCAGAATGATCAAAATTGAATGAACGAGTGCACTGATAAAAGTAATTAATATATAAATATTAGAAATATTTTAATCTTCGTAATATTTTTTTTTAATCACAGAAATTTATCTAATAATAATTAGAAAATTTCATTTTAATTTATATATAATAATTGATTTATATTTACATAGTGCAAATTAATGAGAAAGTATTTTGAATCATTCCGATTAGAAACGTATAAGTCTTGCTAAAGCGAATGAGAATACACAAAAGTACAGCCAGCACATGCGAGTGCATATAAATATGTCAAGGATGTGCATTTTGATTCTAAAAAATTATTAACAAATAAATATCAACTTCATATAAGAAATATTTAAAGAAAGTATTTTTATTAAATATATATATATACATAAATAAAAGTTTTTTAAGAAAGGAAGAGAGGTGATATAAAAATCATTGAAATATTTTTATAGAGATTTATAATAGAAAAAATTATTTGATTGGAAAAAAAATGCATAAGTCTTGATATATAAATAAATCTAATTAAAAGGCTGTCCCACACTCTCGAGAGTGTGGTTTATATGAATAAGTTGAGTACAGGGACCCCAGGCTTTGTATACGGGATTGTAAATACACCTGGGGATTATCAAGCTTGTATATTTTAACTTGGAATAATCTTACCCTACTATTTTATTTTTCTATTTTTTACAATCATAAAGAGCGTATGCGTACCTGTCGATTTACAGGACAGTGCTGCGGTGTAAAGTTGCACCAGTATCCCCCCATAGATACTGAGGAGTAACGTTACTTACGTTTCATTCATGTTCAATCATAGTTGCGTATTACAACAAAATCGCACTCTTCGACGATTAGTAATACGCTTCATCTTTAATATTCACCCTAATCAACATAGCTTCCACGAGAGTATATCTCTCCTACGTGGTCGCAGAAGATCCATTATCACCTTGTTTATATTTCTTTACATTTTTTTATATATTTTTTTTATTCTAAATATATGGACTAATCTGATTAGTCCAATTAGAGTCAATCACCCTCCTAATTAATAATCAAAATTACTCATATTATTCCGGTTAACAATCTATAAGACTTGATTAGCTTAGAATCTGTTAAAGCAAGCACTAGCAATGAATTAATTATCAATATTGTTTTAATGTTCAATTCATATTTTTGTATATTAAATTTCAATTTTTTCTTCTTCCTTTAAGATTTCATATTGCATTGTATACACTTGAATTCATATTTATTTAAAATACGTGCTTCGATAATTGTGAAATTGTATTACTATTTTTTATTTTTTAATAGTTTAGTAGAAATAAAAAAGTGTTTTGTATATATTTAAGTGGTGTAATATGTACATCAGACACTCATTGATGTAACTGCATACTTCGCGTTAATATAAATGTAATTAAATAAAAGATTTATGTACTCTATCGATCAAACATAGATTTGATTTCGTTATGGTTATTGTTATGGCGATATGTATAATTGCGTATGCATTTTGTAATACGACGCAAGGTGCAATATTGTTTATTTTTTTTCCTTTGAAAACGGTGTTTATTAATTTTTAATTATTGTGATATATTCACAATTATTTTAGTTTTTCATAATGTGTCATGAATAATTTCCTATATGTATTTATAATTGTATTAATCGATTAATAATTTTTTATGAAATTGAAACATTTTTCTATTCATATTTTTGTATATTGAAAAAAGCATGCATCAGAGGCATGCATTTTTTCATATTCACTTGTATTTAAATATAAAACAACACATTTCCTAATGCATCGAGAATTCGATATTTTGTGATATCCACTTTTTAATCATTTAAATTCGTTATTTTTTCAATTTTATTATTTATTAAATAATCCAATTGAAAAGTTTTGATCGCGAATCGTACATTGAATTTCATTTTCCCACACATGCCCTTTTTATCTAGTTTTTTGTTACAGAATGTACTGTTTTTTTTTCCAAACTGCAAGATTTATTGAAATTTTATCAATGGATATTTAAAACAATGTCTACGACAATATCTCGAGGTTTGTATTAATATCGTTTATGATATAAAAAAAATAATAAAAAAAAGATGTATAAATTATACGTAGTAATATATATTGAAATTATGGTTTTTTTCTTCTTCTTTTCTGTTTTGATCGTTCAAGATATCGATGCTCCAAAAATATATACCCCACACGTATATATATATATATGCATATATACATCATATGATAATCAATACAATTCTAAGAATAAATTTTTTTATATATTCTTTTCAAAAAAAAAGAAAAAAAAAGAAATTGAAACCCCATCGTGGATCGTACATGCTCTTCATTTCCATAACAATAGAGACCAAAATCTTCCACTCATTCTCTCATAAATAAAGAAAACTTTCAATCATCTCATCCCTTCCTTTTCGATATATCCGATAAACGAAATAAAATCTAAATCGATATTATTATTATTATTATAAAAAAAAAAGAAAGAAATAATACGAATAAACGTAAAACAAACGAATAAAAAACTATATATCATACTAAACTAATTAATATAAAATTCCGATTAAAATATGAGATTAAACATTGAGACTCTTACTTTTTTTTCATACGTTTAATTAGATCCGAAAAAATTATTAAATAATTATCACGAGTAACGTTAAATAATCGGATTAATATTAATAATAATACGCGTAATATTATTTCCTCTCTTCGATAAATTTCATTTTAAATAGAACAAAAAAAAAAATATAAGAAAGAAAGCATCGATGTATTCGAACCCCTTCGATACGTATTTCACACGTTTGGTCAGATCGAAGAAAGTCTGCCTACACAAATACATCCCCACATACACACACACACACATACATACATACATACATGAACATTAGTAAGAGAAGAAAAATAACACTTAATCTTTCTCACTCTTTCACATGTGGGGTTGGGTGGGTGGTAGTTGGCGGGGGGCGGGGGCGGAGCATCGATGGGGGTTCTTTCCGATGCTTGCATCTCACCTTGCCGGCAAGTATCTACCGTGTGGTAGCATGACTTGTCTTCAAGAAGAAGAAGAAGAAGAAGAAGAACAAGAACAAGAAAAAGAAGAACAAGAAAATAAGGGGGATGAAAGAAAGAAAGAAAGTAGAGGTGGTAGTGGGGGTGGGGGTTGAATAAGAGTAAGGAAAGAAAGTAATGGTGGGAAGGTGAAACTAGTGGTGGGGGAATAGAACCAGTAGAGTAGGAGAAAACTGGTGGGGGATTGAAGTGATGGTGTCGGGGTAGGAAAAGGGGGATGTTATCCGCGCGCGCGCGCGCGTATTTTCTCGTTCGGTCCAGATTCCTCGATGCAGGAGCATACAGCAGCAACGAGTCTGTTGGTTGTACGTGATACTAATAGTAATAGTAGTAGTAGTAGTAGTTGAAGTAATAGTAGTAGAAGATAGGGGTAGGGTATATGGGTTGATAAACGGGGGTTGGGGTTGGGTGGGTGGTGTCTATGTTTCGAAAAGGGTGGTTGGCTGTCGGGAGCGAAAGTGGCGCCCCCATTCGAGCGAAAATTTTCGTCGAAGCTTTGCTACCGAGGGTGGACAAGCAAAAGCTTGTAGACTCCTTCAGTCGTAGGTGCAGTGCGTGCGAGTGTGCAGCGCCGAAAGAGAGAGAGATAGACAGAGAGAGAGAGAGAGAGAGAGAGAGAGAGAGAGAGAGACAGAGGGTTAGAGGGTGAAAGGGAGAGGGTTAGAGTACCTAAAAGAGAGGGAAAGAGATAGAAAAGTTTCATCTTAGAACCGGCGTGGTGGTTTGCTTTTCAGTGCGCGAGGTTAGAACCCGTCGGAAACAAACAGTGCATCCACTAAACATTGGATGCTATAATATTACATATACTTCAATTTTTTTTTATTTATTCTCTCCTATCTATAGTGCAACAATATATATATATACATATATAGTATTATTATTATATAGAGCGAGAGAGGGATATGTTACGTGTCGGTATGCAATCGTATTATCACGTTTTATCGTTTTATTGTTTCATCTGATTAGAAAATAACACGGTTGTTCATCGTTATCTTTTATTTTGATTTGTACGTTTTATCTGAACTTTCTATCTAATAATTGTCATCCAACCAACCCCACCACCCTTCCTGGGTTAGATCTTTTATTTTTTTATTTGAATTTTTCTATTATCTTCGATTACAATTGGTGCTAATCGCGTTCGCGTTTTATTGATAATATAATAATAATAAATAATGAGTTTCATTTTTATTCGGATAAATATTATTCATTTTTAACGAGATAATCGAAAATTATTAGAAAATTTGTCTTCTAATCTTTCCAGTCCCCGCCCCAGCCCCCCCCCCCTTCTCTCTCAAACTTTCTGTCTGTCTGTCTGTCTGTCTGCCTTATAAGTGTCTCTCTTTCAACGATAAAGGATATAAATCATCGTACGAAAATCGACGAATTTTGTTAAAAAATAGGGAATCGGATGGGTAACCTAAAGGGTTTGGGTTTTTTATTCGAAATAACGTTAAAGTTGACCCAGTTTGTCGGGGAAAAAAGCAATTAGACTTTCGCGTTGTCGTAGGACTATATCGCGCGTGTTAAAAAGGAGAAAAAAAGAAAAGAAAAGAAAAGAAAAGAAAATAAATACTTGAAGAAAGAAAGAAAGGGTTCGTAACACTATTTCCGTGTGTGGGATACAACGATCAATCTTTCATTCTCATACGTAACGCGAATAGGTATTATCTTCTATACATTTTTGTTGTTGTTGTTGGTTGTTGAATTATTTTTATCTATTAATTTAATTGTCGAATTAATTCGTATGTTCGTTCATTTACTGAATCGTTCAATCATTTATTCATTCGATATCGTAAATTTGAAGTTACACGTTGGTGTATCCGGTGCGTGAGAGAGTCAACGTCGAGTTGAATTTACGACGACCATAGTCTGTGAACGTTGTTACCAGAATTTGGAAAACGAGAGAGAGAGAGAGAGATAGAGAGAGAGATAGATAGAGAGAGAGATAGAAGCTCCTAATCGGGTAATCCAAATCCCTTAAGGGATTCAGACCGAGAGACTAAAACTATGTCGGACTACGATCAAACTCAATCTCTACGATCAACTATGATCCGATCGGATCATTTTCTCAGATTTATTTTCTAGAGTGATTAATTCATGAATTATTATTTAAACATATATATTTATTTCTTCAGATTTATTTTAGAGTGATTTATTTTTGAATTATTATTTAAACATATATACACATATATATTTATTTCCTTAGGTTTATTTTAGAGTGATTAATTCTTGAATTATTATTTAAATATATATA
>JACGWG010000024.1:1209996-1229297 GCA_023678865.1 Polistes exclamans | reverse complement strand
CATCCATACATGCATCCATACATGCATACCAGCATACATACGTGCATACATTCATGCATACATACATACATCCATACATATATATACATATATATATATATATGCGTTTCTGTGAGAGAGAAAGAAGAGTGATGAACTCAGTAGAATCTTGAAAAAGAAGAAAATATCTTTCGTCGATCGGTTCCGCAAACGAGGCAGGCGTCCGCGTACGTCGGCTTACGATATAAAACAGAAAACCCTGAAAGCCGTTTATCGTCGCTGACTTTTCTGAATCGTGATAAATCTTTGGTAAAAGAGAGAGAGAGAGAGAAAAAAAAATAAAAAGGGAGAATAAAAAAAGAAACGAGAGAGAAATGGAATACTGAGAAGAGTGACGTATCGATTATCAATCTATCTATCTATGTATCTATGTATCTATCGATTGATAGATAAATCGATAGATCGGTTTGCAATCCTCTTTTCGTTTTTATTTTTATTTTTTATTATCTTTTATGCACATACGTATGATAGATTTACACATATATATCACATACTGCATGCACACGTGCACGTATACATAGAAATAATTACGATTGTGTTATGTGATTTACACGTATACTAGCTTGTTGTATATATTTATATATTATATACATGTATTATATTCATAGGTACGTGTATATGTATATAGGAAGTTCATATTGACTGTGATTTCAATACTAGTTACATACAAACATATACTATCATCTTATATATATACATATTCACATATTATGTATGTGTATTACATTCATAAGTATGTGTGTATATATAAGGAGTTCATATAAATGTTGATATGACTGTGATTTCAATACTAATTAAATACAAACACACACATACTATTATGTATTATATATACAGATACATTCATAGATACATGTATATATAGAGTATTCATATAGATAGAATCTGGCTGTGATTTTAGTATATGTTACATATATATACACACTTATATATGTACAATTACAATTACATAGTACTCCCTGATGTATTCATGTTACCACAAACTACTACTACTACTATTACTACTCCTACGATTTTCATACATACTATATATACATGTACATAGGATATAAAGAGAAATCTTATAGATGTGAGGTATGTCTGTGATTTACTATAAACCACCTTGGATAATCGTATCTAGTTGGATTTATAAACCATGTTAAAAATCGATACTTATCTATATATCCTAAAAGAGAAGATCTTTGGGAAAGTTTTTCTTAAGATTTATTTTGTCGTAGTATTCCTCTCTCTTTTTCTCTTTCTCATGGTTAAGTTGAAAAGTGGAAAAGACTCGTAGATAAACTACGACGATGAAGAAAGGAAAGAAATAAAGAGAAGAAGGATTGAAAGAAATAAAAAAGTTAGTAGGAAGGAAGGAAGGAAGGAAGGAAGTATTGGTTCGTGATCGAAGGTACTAGAAGGAAGAAACGTGAGTTGAATTATCAGAAGGGTACATTCCCATAGTCGGTAATTAATTTGACGGATACCAGGAAGGGTTCGGTCATCCTAGAAACTACTGCATTGCGTCTGGAACACGTTCAGCTTAATAGCATTAATATCTGTACATATCAATATACTATCGTATATGTGTGCACGTATATATATGTATAATGTGTATATGTGTTTAATTACTGACGTATAATGTCTTACTTGACCTTTCAGTTAATTCCTGGCTTGACCAATTATCTTCAAACACACAAAATCTTATTAGATTAATTTAACAATTAATCATATATATATGTATTTATATTATTTTTAATGTTCATTATATTTTTCATTTGGTATAGGTGATTTTTATTAACGTTACATTGGGATAGGATTTTTTGATGTTAAAGTTATTTAAGAAATATTTATTAAAATTTATTATTATTCTCTATAGGGGTTTCTGGAATATTATCTAATAGTTTATTTTGTTATTTATCATTTTTTAATTATAAAGATAAAAGTATTATATTTATTGAATCACAAGAAGGTGATTTCAAAAGAAAATAGACAGTTTCAAATCTATCATAATTGAATCCAATAATTTTTTATTTATATATATTATAGTTAATTACAATTAATATATTATATATATATGTATACACGTGTGCATATTTTTATTTTACATTTTTATGCTATTTGCATATATTACATTTTTATTGATGCATTATATAACAATATCAATTGAACAAAAAATTAAAGAAATATTTCACAATGAAAATTAATTCTAATAAAATATTCACATTCATTTATTATTTAATTTAATATCATCATAACTTTAAATGATATCAAATCATAGTTTTGATAATACAGTGTTATGTTTTCATTTGTCGTTCGTTTAAACGAGTTTTGCTATACACATTTGATAAGAGAGTACTATTACACAGACATACAGACAGATAGACAAATAGACAAATAGACAGAGAAAGAGAGAAAGAGAGAGAGAGAGAGAGAGAGAGAGAGAGAGAGAGTACTATACAAAGTAAGACGACGAAGGAATGAAGTGGTAGAAGGAAGACGAGGAAAAGGAGGAGGAATACTCAGAGGGTGGATGATGATGATGATAAAGAAGGAGGAAAACGGAAACCATCGGGACTAAATTGCCCTTGAAATGTCCTACGTCCTACGTCAAGGAAGATAACCGGGTATCCCATCAAGGTGTACTATCCTGCAAATAGTAGTAGTACGTTGAAAGGTACGAGAACAGAAAATGGTGTCATTCACCCTCTGATAAAAAGAAAACTCAGAAAAAAAAGAGAAAAATCTAAAAAGAAATAGAAAAGATGTACAAAAAAAAATAGACAGAAAAAAAGAGAGAGAGAGGGAGTAAAAAAAAAAAAGATTGAAAATATACAACAAAAAGAGAGAGAGAGAGAGATAAAGATAATGACAGAGAAAAAAATAGAGAGGAAATTTTGTCGTTCGAAGGAAAAGGGATGGGGCCCTTTTTATAAGGAGGGAGGAGGGAGGGGGGAGGAGGAAGAAAAAAAAATAACAGCGAGTAAATCGAGGATCCTTGAGATGGAAAACAAAAAAGAAATAAAATAGAGAGAGAGGGTATGTTTTTATTTCCCCCTCTTCTATTCTTCTTAAACAAACACCCCCCCCCCCCCCCTCTTTCATCCCTCTCGCTACCTGTTTCTTTTATTTTCTCTTCAAAGATTACACATACACGAGTTATATTTAGTTTGAATATAGAAAATTTATAGAATATGTAACTTTAACGTGTTTTAGTTCAAATTCGTGTGGTTATTCATTGTTAATATTGAATTGTGTTTTTTTTTTTTTTTATTATTATTATTAATAATAGAAGAAAAAAATACAATGAATCATATATCTAGGAGAATTATTATATAATTAATTTTTGTTGTTGACGTGATACATTAGAATATGTGTAAAAATTTTGTCTCAACGAGATGTGTGAACAACTTTTCATTATGATAATTTATTTATTTATTTATTTATTTAATAATTTAACTAATCTCTCGCGTGTATCTTCCTTATCGTTGGATTGATCGTTGTGCTAACGGAATTGATGATAATTTAACGAGATAAGGATAAGGGTTATCGTGTTACATCTATGTATGTATCTATGTATATATATGTATGTATAATATGTATGTACGTATGTATATAAATTGAAGTCTTGAATATAACGTGGTAGTTAATTGTGCAATATGTTGTAAAGATAAAAGATATTATTATAATTAGATTGTAACGAGATTGAACGTTGATGATAATGATAATGAGTATGAGAAAGGAAACACGAATTTTATCTTATCTTTGTATTGCACGGTAAAAATTATCTTTTTCTATTTTTCTTTTTTCTTTAATTCACGACGAGAGGAAGGTTTTGTTTTTTTTTATCTGAAATTAATTATTCGTGATAAAATAATTGTGTGTTTGTGATAGGAACAGAATGATACGTATTTTTATACTAATATCGAATATTCAAGTAAATAATAATTGTGGTTTTTTTTTAGATTAAATTATTATTTTATTTCAACAATATATTTATTATTATTTTTTCGTATTTTTGTCGATGCTTTTTTTAATATACAGTCTGTTAAAACATTGCGTATTATAACACCTGTTTTGTTATATATTTTGAATATTCGTACAGGTTGAATACTCGTTGAAGTTGAAAGAACAAGAATGATATTAAATATATAGACAAAGGAGACAAAATTGAATTTAATAAAACGTTTTCTATATTCTATACCATATTCGATATTATATACGAAGAAAATCGAGAATGATATCTTGCTCCACCCACCAACCCCCCTTTTATTCTTTTTCTTATTTTTTTTCTTCTAACACAATTCGAGAATAGGTAAATGTAATCTTGTAACCCTTTAAATGCTGAATATTTTCAATCGAAGTGTTTGTTTGTAAAGACTGAATAAATAGTTTATTATTAATATTCAAATTTATTATAATGTGTGAATTTAAATATTTATATAAATTAAATTTATTATTATATAATATAATTATTAAACCAAATCTATAATAATGTGTGTGAAATTTTAAATTTAAATAAATTAAATATTTAATATATTATAATTATAAAGTTTTCATTTTTTATTCTATAATTTTCACGTTTTACAAGATTCAAAACAATAATTAAAATACGTAAAACAACATTATATTATTTTAAACATTAATATTAAACAAACGCGTACAATTTACATCGGCAACTTTGATATGGACGCATATATGCGTCCATAGTAATAGTCAAAGGGTTAAATAAGAAGAGTCAAGATATCACAACGATGAAATGGGGTAGGAAAAAAAAAGAAAGAAAAAAAAAAGAAAAAGAATAAAGGAATAGAAAATAAGCGATATCAACGCGTGCATATTTATCCTCGCAGGCGTCAAACAAAAACATTTTTTTCCTTTTTTTTTTTTTCTCGTGAGAAAAACTACTGTGGGGTTGGTTGGTTGGTTGGTTGGTTGTTGATGGTTGGATGGTTGGATGGATGCTGCGATATCTGTCGGCATTACTCGTACGAACGAACGAAAACCGAAAGGGGGTGAGGTTGGGGGTGGGTTTAGGGGGTGGCTTTTTCAAAGGAACCGACTATATTTTCCGAGAGTGTTCCCCGAGTGTTGTGAGTACCGTCAGATAACTCTTCTTTCATTTTCTTTTACTCTTTTATTTAGTATCTGTTTTCCTTTTTGCCCTTTTTTTTCTTTCTTCTTCTACATCTTCTTTTTCTTTCTTTTTCTTTCTTTTTTAAGGGGAAACGAGAATGTTTACAAAAGGGAGAAAAAACGTTCACGATCGTTGATAGTTCTGGATTATTTATGAAAATGAGATATCATTTCGTAATTATTATATTATTGTATTAGGAAAGGTTTCATTTTTTTTTTTATTCGTTTGAATGAATTTATTATTATAAACATAATTCAAAAGAATGTAGATAAAAACCAATAAATGCAATAAGTATTGTGGAATACTTTGAAAAATATTATTGAATATAATAATCATTTAATTTTAAATATTATATTATGATAAACATATACATGTAACAATTAAAAGTTGCAGGATACTAATAGAATAAAAAAGTATGTTAATTAAATTAATATTACTTTAGGTAAAACTATATACATAAATAACATTAATCATGATCCAGTAATGCTTGATGAATTTATTATTATAAACATAATTCAAAAGAATGTGAATACAACCAATATATGCAATAAGTATTGTGGAATACTTTAAAAAATATTATTCAATATAATAATCACACACATTTAATTTTAAATATTATATTATGATAAACATATACATATAACAAATGAAAGTTACATGATACTAATAGAATAAAAAAGTATGTAATTAAATAAATATTACTTTAAGTAAAACTATATACATAAATAACTTTTATGTTGATCCAGTAATGCTTGATGAATTTATTATTATAAACATAATTCATAAGAATGTGCATACAACCAATATATGCAATAAGTATTGTGGAATACTTTGAAAAATATTATTTAATATAATAATCATTTATTTTTAAATATCATATTATATATGATAAACATATACATATATTAACATAATAAAAAAATGATTTTATTACTTTTTAAGTAAAACCATACACACGTAACTTTAATCAAGATTTAATTTAACGATACTTACTCTAACTATAAGGGAAAATGTTCATATGATAAACAGTTTCAGACTGATTTAACAAGGTATTACCTTAAGGCAATGTAACTCCTATCCTTTAACAATCCCTTTTCATCGTTAACTTGTTCTTCTCATACAAAGCAAAAGCCCAGGATAGGAATATGTTTGGTGAGAAACAGAAAAGCATGTTCAGAACGTTTCTAGTTGTAAGTCCTTTGCTTCTAAGGTTCTAAGGTTCGAAGTTTACGAAATCTTTCTTTCCGAAAGCCTTCGTCAACGAATAAAACGACTACAGAACGATGATACAACCACAAACACACAAACACACAAACACATGCACACACATACATATATTTATTGCTAAGAAAAGCTCGAGATTCGAGAAAGAATGATATCTTGATACCGAAAACGCGTTCCTTCTTCTTTACACCTAAACGGATATCGGAAACCTTTCGAACGTTTTTATCGATTTTCCGTTAGGGAATGCATTCTCAAGGTCGTTTGCCTTTTCACCCTCGCCCTTTTCTTATTTTCTTATTTTTCTTTTTCTCTCTCTCTCACTCATTTCTCTTTCCATCATATTTTTTTTCCCCCTTTGATTTCTTTTTGTTTTATTTTCGCTAAAATGATTTAATCTCGTGTAATTATTCTTTCATTTACTATCTTTCGTATATTTTCATTGTATTTTTTTTTCTATGTTTGTGAAAAACATATTTTAATTGTATATGATTTATTAAAAAGAAAAATAATATTATTGTTGGGATATATAAAATGCAATTATTAATATATGTGATCGAATGATATATTGGTGGATAATAAAGGAAATATTAATTAATTAATAACATTAAATTATATTATATATATTAAATAAAACGTGAAGAACTTAGGTTGTGCAAAAATAAGTGATATATAAAATAATTAAATATATATTAATTACACATTATTTATACGTTTCAATGAGTACCATACAATAACATATACAATTCAATTGAATTATAATAAAAAAATATTAATATAATATTTAATAAAACAAATACACTGTATAATAAAGATAAGAAGTATAGATAAAAAAAAAGATGAGAAACAAGAAAATAAATTGCATAGACAAAATGGGTTTTATGGAAAATAACTGAATGTTTCCTAATGAAAATGAGAAGAAAAAAAATAGTAAGACGAATAAGAAGAATGAAAAAGAATTATTGATGTTTTAAACAAAACAAAAAACAAACAAAATGGGTTGTTTAGTAATCCGGAATAAATCGGGAAATGATACGGAACGCAGTAAATTTGGAATACGGACGATTTGTTCGGTTTGCAGGATGATAATGCTGATCCTTGGCCGCAACCAATCCGCGCGGTCCTAGACCAAATCTCTCCGATAGATATGTGTCTAAAGTAAATCCTAGGTATGTGGAAGGTATCGTTGATAGTAAATCGTTACTATATAGTATTCAATCTATCTATATATATATCTATCTTTATCTGTGTGTGTGTACGTGTATATTCGGTGTACGTTTCTATTCGGTGTACGTTTCTATTCGTTCGGAATCGAATGGTATTTCAAATTTTGAATTTGTATCGATATGCAATCGAACTGTGATAGATACAAATATTTAGGTCGAACGTTTTGATAATAATTCGTTTCTCCAATCTTCGTATCAAATTTCTTCGAAAATTGATATCGTGTTCTCGAATATACTAACGTTAGTTGTACATGTATTTCATTTTTTTAATGATCGTATAAAAATGATTGCTTTTTTATTTGATGTAATATCTAATATTTGTTTTATTTGATTATAATTTTGTAAGATAATTGTATATATATATATATTATATTTTATTATTAGTTATTAATTAATTGTGATACTATAATACGAGACGTGGTAAATTATTGTGTATGGGGTTTTTTATTTGATTAGTTATTTATTTGATTAATATAATAGGGCTCTGTGTGTGTGATGTGTCACACAAGAGGAATTAGTAAAGATTCGCTAAAAAAAATATAAGAGTTTTTTATTTGTGATGCTAGACAACTAAAGTTAAATTCTGAAAATTACAAATATCGGTTTATTGTTTCATACAACGTTTATTTTTTTTTTTGCAATTCGTTATTAGAATATAATAAAATACATATATATATATCAGTAGAATATCTTTGTTAATTATAAAAATATTACAATGGTTTAATTTATATTAATATATATAAATATTATTATATATTAAAATTATTTTTCTATATATATATAGAAAATATTATATTATATTATATTATATTATATTATATTATATTATATTATATTATTTTTCTATATATATATATATATATATATATATATAATAACAGATCATTTTATTTCGTAGCTAAAAAATGTTAATATTTTCATTTCAATTCATTTTTTCTTCTTCTCCTTTTTTTTATTTCTAAAGTAACTACATAAAAAATATAAATAAAGTCAAATGATTTTCCGTCAGAAACATATTTCCATCCTCCCCCCCTTCCAAAATTCACCCTTGTCTCACTACAAGCTCGGGAAAAAATTTAGTTTCATACGATATGAAGAATTCATAAATTCGAAAGATAAAAAAAAAGTGGTAGGGGAAGGGATAATAAAGAGGAAGAGAAAGAAGAAGAAAAAAAAAAGATGAGGAGTGTAAAAGAGTGTCAAAAAACTATGAAATAAAGAGGGTAGGTTGCGGTGGAGTAGTAGGGAGGAGGGGGGGGCGGTGGAGGATTTAGGGGGAGGGTTTTAAGAAATAAAATGAAATAAAAGAAGAAAGGTGAAAGAAAAACGTCGTCGTTGGTTCACTTAAAGAGATTTCCACGTTCTCTCTTTGACTTTTCTTCCGCACGACGTGGTGAACTCTACTTCAACCATCCTCCCCCTCCCCCCTCACCGCCAACCCCCGCGAACCCCCTTAACCCAGCGTTATTTTCCTTTTGCACACACCCCCTCTCGAGCTTCTCGTTCGTTCATAAGAGCTGGTACCGACGCCCGACTTCAGTGTTGGCAGATTTTAAACGGCAGTTTCCTTTTTGCCTTTTTTTTTCACTCGCTGCGGGCCAGAACGAAACAAAAAGAAGAGAGGTGCTGCGAAAAAAAGTAGATGAAGAAGAAGAAGAAGAAGTAAGAGAAGGAAAAAGAATTTCAAAATAGAAAAGAGTAAAAGAGAGGGAATGAATTTTAATTTTGTATTCGAATTTATCAAATGGAATTTTGTTAAAGGGTTTTATGCAAGTATCATTTTAGTAATAAATAATATAAAATTTAAAAACATATGAAAAGAGTGTGTGTGTGTATCAAAATATGAAATAATATAAAAAAGTAATATATGTATATATATAAAGTAATTGAGTAATATAAAATAATTCACTTTTAGTATAAAAAATATTTGCCGAAACTTTTGTGCTTAATAGGAAAAATTTGCAGCATCGCATTCTTTGCCATTTTATATGAACTTTTTCAGATTGATTTATAATTCGGAAAGTTATTCTACGCGTAGACAAAAGAATGTACTTTAATTTAATATAAAAATCATTAAAATCCATTTGCTAAAAGTATTAAAAATATTTATCGAAACTTTTCAAAGAAATTGTAAACATGCACAATTTACAGCATTGCATTCTCTGACATTTTTTGAAGTATACATGCTAAATTTATAACTTGATATAGTATTCTACGCGTAGACAAAAGAATGTACTTTAATTTAATATAAAAATCATTAAAATCCATTTGCTAAAAGTATTAAAAATTTTTATCGAAACTTTTCAAAGAAATTGCAAAGATGCAACAATTTACAGCACTGCAATCTCTGATAATAATTTATTATATATAAAATAATTATATATGTATGAAATAATTAAATAAATTAAAAATATATAAAATAAAATAATATCAAAAAGAAATATAGATAAAATATAACAGAATTAAAATCTAAATATTGTATAAACAGTTGATAATAGAAAATATCATAGTATTTAAAATACCCTTAATCAGTAATATAATGAATAAGAAACAGTTTTAAAATCATTAAATTAATAATAAATTGATACAGTGTTTAACGTAAAGAGTTCAGTGAAAATTGCTGTTAGTTATACAATCTGCATAGAAAGATTTAGAAAGAGCAAATGAAGGGAAAAGAAACCATAAGCTAAACCATTTTCCATTTTCACTCTTTCTCACCCTTCCTTGCTTTCTCTCTCTCTCTCTCATCTCACTCGTTTCTAAAACACTCGTAAAATCCTTTCGTTTGCAATCCCTTTTCTTCCCTTTCCTCTCCTCACCTCTTCTCTTCTCTTACCCTCATTACACCTCTTTTTGGCACACGTTACTCTATCCCAACCTACGACAGTCCAGAAACTTTTACAAGTGGAAATTTACCACTTATGCTAGCCGATTTTGCATTACTTACTTATCTCAAGTCACGTACGTGTGAATAGAATTACTTAGGATTATTAAAAAAAAAAAAAAAGGAACGAGTTGTTGGTTAATGATTTAAATTAGGGATAGGGTCAAGTTTATTTTATATATGTTAGATTTGAACTTTTTTTTTAAATAAATATATGTCACAATTTGTATATTAAAATCTTGTCACATTCAAACACATTTAAAAACGTGTCTTCTGCATCATAGAAAATTTTAGAACATTACATTTTTTTGACATTAAATATTTCAAATGTAAGTGTTAGTATATTAACATATATATTTTTTCATATTTTAACAAGTTTCGTTTACAAATATAAATATAGTATTTAAACAGATTTAAAAACGTGTCTTCTGCATCATAGAAAATTTTAGAACATTACATTTTTTTGACATTAAATATTTCAAATATAAGTATTAATATTGTAACATAGATATTTTTTCATATTTTAACGAGTTTCGTTTACAAATATAAATATAGTATTATCAATTGAATATATATGTATAATTTTTTTAATTATAAATTTAATTATAAATTTAATTATATTATATTACATTTTTAATTGTAATATGTGTACATTGATTTGTAATAGAAAAATAAATTCTCACGAAATGATACATATATTATTTTGAAAAATTGTTTAATCCAACGTTGTAAAAAATTTCCATACATAGTCTCATGAATCTTTGATCTATATAACACACACACACACACACACATAAAAATATATTTTCTATTAGTTCATAATCGTATTCATAAAAATATAACGAGTTAACGTTACTTATGATTCGTAAATTTAAATACCAATGAAAATATTAATTTAGAATTAAAACAATTATGGTGAGGAGGAGGAGGGGGGGGGGGGTAAGGATCATTGATAAATCTGTATTACCGGTTCAAAAGGGTTTACTAATGGAAACGACGAATAATCGAACGGTTCTACGGAATTGGAAACATCCTCAGGGGGTTGGTTGGTACGAAAGGAGTGTTGGGGTGGGAGTGGGGGGGGTTTTACTATTCCCAAAGTGGATGAGAGTTGGGTAAGGTTTAAAAAGAAAATGAAGGCTGGGAACAAAGGGTTTCTCTGATTAGTGGCACGGTCGAAAAGACAATACGAAATAATGGCTATACTTCGGAACAATGAAAAACACAATAGTGTGCAACCGCTAGAAAGGGAAGTGCCTTTCGAGCAATAACGGAGGCCTTGTAAACAACTGCATGAGAAACAGAGAAAGATAATACATATATGCATCTGTATATGTATGTGTGTATGCATCACCACCAATACTACTACTTACTACTTACTACTACTTGCTGTGTAAGTGCGATGAAGTGCGTGGTTTGTATTGCAGCAGAACATAAACTTTATTATACAAGATTGGTGTGAATTTCTATTCTATTCGCGAATAAATTTTTACGGAAGAAGAAGAAGAAGGGGTGGAAGGGGTGGAGGAGGGAGAGGGTGGGAAAGGGAAGAAGGCCATTTAAAAAAGCCGAAAATTATATTATACAATATTTTGTTGATTTTATCTCTGGTTAACATTAGGTTGTATAATCGTACGAAATAATAAGCTGATCAAACTATCTTTTCAAAGTTTAATAGTGCATTATTATTATAATAATATTATAATAATTTTATAATTAATAATATATATTATTGCAAAAAATTAGATGCAATTATAGGATAATCAATGTTATAATTATAAATTCAAATTTTTATGTATCTTCTGATATATTATGAGAGAGAAAATTTGTTATATTTCTACAAATTAATATTAATAATAATTATAATAATAATTGAACGATAGTGATATATTTGTGATGAATATTTTTTGTTTGTTTGTTTGTTATTTTTAACTTACTTAGTTAGTTTCTTTTTTTCTTTGATTTTTCTTTTCGAAAAGATAAAAATCGGAAATGGGAGAAATGTCAAAAATCTAAAGATGGTAAAAAATTCTACAGATTTTCTACGAAACGATTCGTTTACAGCATCCGCGACAGACCGGAAGCCCGCATTGTGCGAACGTGGTAGCCCATAAACCACGTTATTCGGCTGCTTGGCGGATCTCAAGTTATTCGTATGTTAATATATTTCCATGTTTGGCACTATTCCAACCAAGGATTGGCCTCAATAATACACCGATATCTTGTCTCACCCAGGCCACACACACACAAGTTATTTCGATACGATTCACGATCGAATTTAGAATTAAATCTAATCGATATAATACCTTTTTTCTTTTTGTTTCAATTTAAAACAATTAGAAAAAAAATTAATCAACGCGAATGAATTTTTGCAACAAAAATTGTCGAGTTTGTTTCCGAAAAAGATTTATTTATTTATTTTTTTGTTTTTACATATTTATATATTTATATATTATTTTGTCTTTTTAAACAAAATAAAAACATTTAATATAAAATGTTGATCGTTAAATGACAATGATTTCGTGTTATTTATTGAAAAGAAAACTTTATTTTTTGTTTTGTTATATTTTTTTATTTCGAATCGTAAGAATATGTGGGAGTATAAAAATTCAAAATTAACCTAAAAATCAGTAACACTCTAATATATATATATTCAGTTAATTTTTATATATTGTATTTTATATTATTTCATTTAATATTTTTTGTGTTAAATAATTATCATAATCATTAATATTTTCCATTATATTTTACATAATTGCATCTCTAAATTTTATCTGCAATAATTTTTGGTTTCAACAAGAGATTGTTTAAAATCCCATAAATATTATTAAATTGTGATCATAAAATCGTTTCGTATAATAGTTAAACTTTTATTTTTCGTCCTTTTCTTTTTGGGGTCTCGAAAAATGTATAGAAGGATTGCAATATTAGGTTCAATATCGAAAAAGGGATTACCTAACTGTTGAAGAATTTTACGAGCATTTTCGAATCCTTGTCTTTTATCCCTTTTCTTATTTTTCTTTTTTTTTTATCGTTACTCTTTAACATTAAAACACATTTGTTACATATTTTCTCTCTTTAAATTCGAATTTATTAAATACAAAAAAAAAAAGAGGGAAATAAATTTCACGCCAGTAGAAATAAAATTTTCGAAATTTTCTCTCTTGTTGAACGATTCTACGCGTTCGTATAAAATAGTTAAATATAAATTTGTATTTTAAAAAGAAATAATAATAATAACAATAATAATAAAGAAGAAGAAGGGGGATGATCTCTCGTTTAGTTGGAAAGTAACGTAGCATGGATTTTTTTTGGTAAGGTTTTCCAGTAAATTTTCTTCAACTCTTCTTATCTGTCGCCGAACAAAATCTTATTACGCGAAAAGTACTTTTAAAAGTTACCACCCCTTCTCCTCCTCTTTTATTCTTTTCCTTTCTTTGTAGTAGTAATAGTAATAGGAATACGTGTATTCGTTTAATAGTAGTAGTAGTGGTGGTTGTTCGTGGACACGAAAACTGAGTGAGTTTAAAACTTGGTCAAAAGAGTTCTTTTTCCTTTTTTCTGTTTTCATTTTCTTTTTCTCTTGTTCTTTTTGTTTTAATATTATCCGTGAAATTTTTCGAATGTGCAATTTAACGAGCTAAGGAAAATATTTTTTAACGCTTACTTTGTATCCAACTTAAAAGTTGGATCATCCAAGTGTTTCGAATATTTTTTCGTTTGGAAACAAAAAAAAAAAGAAAAGAAAAGAAAACAAAAATAAAATGGAAATAAATCCTACTATTAAAGACAAAAATAAAAAAATATATAGGACCAATGAAAATTTGTCGAAACTGAGAGAAATGAATTGTGAAATGGAAAAAAATGATAGAGAAAAAAAAAGATGAGAACAACAACAACAACAACAACAATAAAAATAATCAATTGTATAAAAATGAGAAAACTCTCGTTCGATCTATCAATCCTAACATTGTTAATTATCAACAATTCATTTTAACAATTAATTGAAAACAAAAAAAACACACAAAAAACAATACAATATTAATTTGACTGATTTGAATAATTTTAATATAAAACGCGAAATGTAATGAAGTATAATACGACAATTCAACAACAACATTAACAACAAAATATAAAAAAGAAAATCAAAAAAGTAGTTGATACTTTAGAAAATAAATGAAAACCCACACTATCTATTTAAACGAATAATTTAGTTGAAATGAAATAAACTAACCGAATAGAATGAGCTTGGGTTACACATAGTAGGTTGGTATACTTGAAACATTGTAACGACCAATTAGTTTGGTATGTTACAAACACTCGAAAAGTGAAATAGACAGATAAAAAGAGAGAAAGGGAGAGAGAATCCTTTTCTAGTAAATTAATTTTCATTAATTATGATATCTCGGTCCGTGTAATTAAATACGTCGTTAAATGACAATAATATTTCTTTCACGTTGAAAATTGCTCACAAAAGTAATCTCCCGCCCCCACCCTTCTTCCCCCTCCACCCCACCAACCCCATATTTGTCGTTACGAAAACGTCGATTCAGGTGTTTACTATAGAACATTTTATCGCTACGAAAAAGCCCCATTTCTCCCTTGGTCCCTTTCCCCCCTCCATCCATTCCCACCCCCATTCCCCCCCGTGAACCGCTTATTGTCGTCCCAGTTGGAAACTATCCAAGATATATTTTTTAGTGTCCTAGACAGAAAATTTACAACGAATTTCATCTCTGTGTAACGTGTATATATATATATATATATATTTATTTGTATGTGTATGTGTGTGTACATGCGTTAAATAAAATACCAAGCGTTTCTCGGTTTTACGTTGAATTCGTATAGTCCAAAACTATGAATCAAGTTCAATAAATTTTTGTCATCGTTGTTCTTGTTGTTGTTGGTGATTTTATTTGTTTAATTTCATGGTAAATGAAATTTGTGTCGAGAATTTCACGATTTTGGAACGTTTAAATTGTATATATATATATATATCATTTTTAATATACGGTGAAGCTTACGAGAAAACAAAAAGATATTTAGAAGAAGAATAAGAAGAAGTGTATAAAGTTTTGGGGAGACTATGACAAATGAAACAAGATTTAGTGACATTTTAAAATAATAGTACTAGCGTATCCTTCATTCTTTTCTCTTGCAAGAAAAAAATAAAAAGAATGAAAGTAAGAAAAAGAAAAAGAAAAAAGTGAAAGGTAGTCTTTTGGTAGACGATTCTAAGCGAATGGGGGTGAGTTTAAAGTAAGCCCCGCAGCCAACTAAAAGTAAGGGAGAATGGAAGAAAACAACTCAAAAGTAAGTAATAGTAGTAGTATCCTTGCGAAAAATATATAAAAAGAAAAAAACAACAACGAGACGAAAAGAGAAATAAAGGGGAAAAATTCAGGTCGGAAAAATTCGTCATCCTGCTGACAGGACGAAGGATTACGAGAATGTTGATGGTTGTAGTGATGATGGTGGTGGTGGTTTGTTTCCAACCTGTGTAACAAAAATTATGCACCTGGAAAGAAACATGCAGCTAATGTTTAAATATTTTTCTTTAATAATAATAACAACAATAACAGTAATACTAGTGGTAGTAATTATTTAATAAACGTGTCTTAAAGGGAAATTGGATAGGGGTTGAAAAGTTTGGTTAGAACGTTTAATTTGATCTCATTGAACGTTTCGTTTCTTTTTATTGGGATTTCTTTGGCAATTGAAATTTATTTATTATGATCTTATTTGAAAAAATACATATTACAAAAACATTACAAGAATGTATTTTTTAATTACATATATTATTATATTATTTTTATTTTAAAAACAAACTGTACTAATCGTTAATCCTAAATTTATTAAAATTCAAACTATGTAATCAAACACAATTGATTCTATTTAGACTAGTGTTTTTAATAGTTTAGGTATTCTCATTATTATGGTGCCTTCTGTGTTTTATGGTGTTCTATTTATGATAATTCAATTTGAAAATTTCGTTATAAATGATATTTAAATTATTCGTGTCAGTTCTATAATTAAAAATTGTATTATTGTTTAACTTATATTTCTTTTATACCAATTGTCTTTCAAATATAAAATAATTGCTGTGTCTTTTTTTCAAATAAGGTTTTACTAAACAAAAATTTTCAGTTGCCGAAAAAAAATTCTAATAAAAGGAACGAAACGTTCAATAAAATCAATTTGAAAATTTTTTTATAAATTATATTTAAATTATTTATATCAATTCTATAATTAAATTGTATTATTGTTTCACTTATATTTCTTTTATATCAATTCTCTTATAAATCTAAAATAATTGCTGTGTCTTTTTTTTTAAAGAAGGTTTTAATAAACGAAAATTTTCAGTTGCCGAAAAAAAATCCAAATAAAACGAACAAAACGTTCAATAAAATCAAATTGAAAATTTCGTTATAAATGATATTTGAATTATGCGTGTCAGTTCTATAATTAAATTGTATTATTATTTCACTTATATTTCTTTTATACCAATTGTCTTTTAAATTTAAAATAATTGCTGTGTAATTTCTTTCATCATAAAAAACAATTTTCAGTTGCCAAAGAAAAATCCAAATAAAACGAACGAAACGTTCAATAAGATCAAATTAAACGTTCTAAAAAAATTTGGTCAGCCCCCAAATTCGATTTTCCTCAAAACACGTTTATTAATAATTTTATTCATAGATGAGATAAACAAACTAATTGATTAGTAATAATAATAATAATAGTCAAATCAGTATAGAAACTAAATAGAAACACCGATTCCAAGTAATATAAACTCGAACGCGCAGGATTAGTGATCCTTTTGGGCTGCGCGAATACTCCCCACCCTTTTGCCACCACGCCCGATTTCTCTCTCTTTCTCTTTCTCTCTTTCTCTTTCTCTCTTGTTTCCCTATATGGCCTCGGTTCTTCTTTCGTCACTGTGGGGATAATCCAACAGCCGATGTCTCCTCGATCGTACTGACCTACATCAACGAGAAAATTCTCTTCTTCCACCCTTTCCCTTCCCCCTTTATCCCCCTGTCCCTTTCCCACCCCATTCTAGCAATTCACCTCAGTATACAATAAAACCACTAGCCAGAATTGTAAAACCAAAGTGACGTTTCTTACCTGAATTTTTGTTGCATTCAATTTTATTCATTTATTTCTTTTTCTTTTTTTAAATCTTGATTCTGTTCTTTTTTTCTGTTCTTTTCTGTTCTGTGAGCAATGCCACATTCAATCAATTTAATACTAGTCTCGTATCTCTCTCTCTTTCTTTCTTTTTTTTTCTTTCTTTTATCGTTTTTCATCCCCTTTCTTTTTTTTTTTCTTTTTTTTCTTTCTATCTTTATATTTAACAGAACGATTTCTCATAATTTAATGCTTTCAACGAAATATCACTCCAGTCTTTACGAAATATAAGTATATGTGTGTATGTATGTATGTATGTATGTGTACGTGTAGGTATCTTTACTTTTCTTCGTGGTAAAGCTTTATTTCTTTTAACTCGAAGAAAATCTATGATATGTACTATATGTATGTATGTATGTATGTATGTATATATATATTTGGCGAAGTATACGTTTTCTTCGTGTCTTTATGAATTCTCTTGGTAACCATCTTCTTCTTTAAAAGTCTTGCTAAAAATGATCGTTTTATGATTGAAACACGTTCGTTTATTAAATTTTTTCGATATTCTTTTGTTAAATATATATATATAGGATATAAATGTAATATAATTTACTGTTAAAGTATTAATATAAATAAGATTATGAGATTATACGTGTTAAGAGTTTTTAAGATATTATTGTATATCTATAGTTATTTTTTGATCTTTTACAATCGTATAGATATAATATTATCTCATAATTATCAAGTATTTTACTAATTTCGAGTTATAATCTATCGTATAATTATGAATAAGATAATTATCAATTTTTCATTCAATAATTTCAATTGATAAATATTTAAATAGTGTAATAAAAAAAAAGAAATATTTATAAATAATAAATAAAACGAAAAGAAAAGATAGGGAACAAATGTGTCATTTATTTTCAAACAAATTTGATATCAGTCAACGTTTATATTTTTTAATTATTATAAAATATGTTTCAATGTAATTCAAAAATATATATAAATATACAGTATACCAATGATCATCATATTTCTTTTAAATTCATTTAAAAAATAATGAAAAATTAATAATTTCTATGAATATATATTAACAATAATAATAAATGAATAATACGTTTCCTTATTCATATCAAAAATAAATGTAGTAACCATTTTTTAAAAACAACTTTTAATAATAAAACTACTCGAAATACTCGTATTCAAAAAATCATATACACATACACATACACATCTTTCGTAATATACATTTGAATAAATTTCAAGCGACTATAACCGAGATACTCTAGAATATACCTAGAAATATTTCTAGTAACATACACATATTTACTAGAACTACTCGTGTCGTATCACGTTGGAAGAGTAGGAAGCATTAGTCCAAGAATGTTTCGTCTAGTCTCTCATACGAAAATTTAACTAACACCATATCCCATAATCATCAACCCCTTCTACTCTATAATTTTAAATTATTTTTAATTAATAATAACAAACACTATAATAGTTTCAACTATTCATAGTATCATTGTTATCATTCCTCTTCTCTATTTTATTTTTTAAACTTTTTATTATATTTTTCATACGAGTACAAGAATATGAAATAAATAAATAGATAAATAGATAAATAGATAGATAGATAAATAGATAAAGTTTATACTTAGCATTCTATCTCTTTCCAACCCTATTC
>JACGWG010000024.1:1180112-1209986 GCA_023678865.1 Polistes exclamans | reverse complement strand
TCTTTCCAACCCTATTCAATCTCAAACCCCATTCCTATCCTTCCCAAACCTTGCCACCCTCAAACCCCCCTTCCCTGAACCTCCCCGACTTTCCCAACCCCCCCTTTTCCACCCCCGTCTAGTTGGCGCTTTCGCATAGACTGAAATTTAATTACTCCGGGCGGGCACTCGCCGAAACTCCACTTCAGCGTGTAATAATTTCGTCGGAAGCCAAGGGTGATGTTGAAAACGGGAAAGGGATCCCGTTGAGAGAAGTACCTTGATAGCTGCTACCACCCTCTCTTTCTCTCTCTCTCTCTCTCTCTCTCTTTCTCTCTCTCTCTCTCTCTTGTTCTCTTTCTTTCTTTCTGTCTCTCTCTCTCTTTCTCTCATTTCTCTTAACTTGCCTAAATTTCAATGGGAATAAGAATGATACCGGTTAAATCGTCCTTTGTCGCACATTTAGATTATTTCGAAGTAATATGATTCTATGATACTTAAGTTAGGGTTATTATATGTGTGTGTGGGAAAAAAAAACTTTCGTTTTAATTTCACTTGGTTTCATTTTTTTTATTTTATATTACAGGAAGTAATATATTTGAAGAATTTTTTAATTCGTTTTTTTTTTTCGTAGAGGTATCTTCTCTGTATGAGAAAACGTTTGTTTTAATTTCACTTTTTTTCTTTTTTTTTTTTTTTGTTAATTTTCTATTGCATCGCGAACATTATTTGAAGTTAATTATCAATATTCTTGTCCAAAAATATGTTATTAATATATAAGTCTCAAAGGGAGTTATAGACGGTTAATAAATCTTATGAACAATTTATTTTCAACCAGTTGTACGTTTCGTCCTTTACTGGGGACTTCATCAGCAACTTGATCATTTACAGTTCACATGTCAATACATATTATTTTTTTTACAGAGTCACACATTTCAATAAAACTTAACATATTACAATACAATTTGATCCTAAACACCTTATCTTATCACACGTAATCAAATATTTAGTAAATATTTTCTATACTTTCTGCAAATCGATTTTATTGATTTTTATATTAAATTAAAGTGCACTCTTTTGTCTACGCGTAGAATATCATGTCGAGTTATAAATTTAGTATGTAAAGTGCAGAAAATGTCAGAGAAGGCAATGCTGTAAATTGTGCATCTTTGCAATTTCTTTGAAAAGTTTAGGTAAATATTTTTTATACTTTTGGCAAATGAATTTTAATAAAACTTATATTAAATTAAAGTGCACTCTTTTGTCTACGCGTAGAATACAAATTTGAGTTATAAATTATTCTGCAAAGGTTCATAAAATGGCAAAGAATGCGATGCTGCAAAAATTTTCCTACTTTGCCATTTCTTTAAAATGTTTCGGTAAATTTTTTTTATACTAAGAGTGAATAGATTTTAATAAAACTTATATTAAATTAAAGTGCATTTTTTTAGCTACACGTAGAGTACATTTTCGCTATATAAATCAATCTGCAAAGGTTCAAAAAATGGCAGAGAAAAGTTGGCGGATTAGGCAATGTGAATAATGCCTAAGGCCAGGCATTGTTAACATTGCCGGAGGTGGTTTGGAACCTAGGCCGGTATTGTTAACAATGTCTGGTTTTAGGCATTACTCACATTGCCTAATCCGCCAACTTTTCTTTGCCATTTTTTGAACGTTTGCAAATTGATTTATAACACAAATTTGTACTCTACGTGTAGAGAAAAGAGTGCACTTTAATTTAATATAAAAATCCTTAAAATCTATTTGCTAAAAGTATAAAAAATATTTGCCAAAACTTTTCAAAGAAATGGCAAAGTAGGAAAAAAATTGCAGCATCGCATTCTTTGCTATTTTATGAACATTTCCAGATTGATTTATAACTCAAATTTGAATTCTACGTGTAGATAAAAGAGTGCACTTTAATTTAATATAAGTTTTATTAAAATTCATTTGCCAAAAGTATAAAAAATATTGGCATAAACTTTTCAAAGAAATTGCAAAGATGCACAATTTACAGCATTGCCTTCTCTGACATTTTCTGCACTTTACATGCTAAATTTATAATTTGATATTATATTCTACGTGTAGCTAAAAGAGTGCACTTTAATTTAATATAAAAATCAATAAAATCCATTTGCAGAAAGTATAAAAAATATTTACCTAAACTTTTCAAAGAAATTGCAAAGATGCACAATTTACAGCATTGCATTCTCTGACATTTTCTGAACTTTACATGCTAAATTTATAACTCGATATGGTATTCTACGCGTAGACAAAAGAGTGCACTTTAATTTAATATAAAAATCAATAAGATCCATTTGCAGAAAGTATAGAAAATATTTACTCAATATTTGATTACGTGTGATAAGATAAGGTGTTTTAGGATCAAATTGTATTGTAATATATTAAGTTTTATTGTAATGTATGACTCTGGAAATAAGATAATATGTATTGACACGTGAACTGTAAATGATTAAGTTGCTGCTGAAGTCCCCAGTAAGGGACGAAACGTACAACTGGTTCAAAATAAATTGTTCATAAAATTTATTAACTGTCTATAATTTCCTTTAAGACTTATATATTATTTGAAGTATTTCTAATTCTATTATTTTTGTTTTTTTTTCGGATATACACCTATTTCTGTTTTTTTTTATCTCTTTTAAACGATAGATATATTAATAATTAATAAATATTAATTAATTAATATTATAGAAGTACACATTTGTGTTCCTGAAGAGAATACGCTTTTAAGAAATGAAAAATATTGCATCTATCGAAATTAGTATAATACTTTTTTTAACTCGTTGTCAAATGAAGTAACTGATAAAAAAAAATTTTATTTTGTTTAAGTATAGAAAAGGTTCTTGTAAAAATAGAAAATCAAAGAGATTGTACGTAATGTATAAATAATTGTTATTTCTTTTATATTTTACATTTCATAAGGTAACGTTAAAAAACTTTACTTTCTTTTAGATAATTGTAGAAAATATTACGAAGATATTATGGGGGGTGAGGTGGTCAGAAGGATAGAGGGGGTTTAAATTAAACAGAGGATTCTCTAATATTGAATTCCACCGCGACCAAACAAACAAATACTCTTCATTGTCAGACTGAGAGTGACTGAGAGAGAAAGTAAACCTGGAAGTTGCTTTGTGACACCGTGTCGTGAAAGCTTTGATGTATCTTTTTGGTTGCATTTTAATTGATACTTTTCTTCTCTTTCTTTCATTTTTTCTATTTTGTCTTCTGCAACTTTTTGTTAAAAAGAAATACGATAATTATTCTTCGAATATTCTTATATGAAACAATTATGATTACAAATTGTTATAAATTAATTACTGAAGTATTTTAATGTTAATACGCAAGAAACAAATTATTATAATTATCAAGATATTTAATTGAATTTTATCTAACGGATAATCGGCAAGAAATTTTTATTTCAATAAATAACGAATGTAATGTTATAAAACATGGGTTATAAATTAATTAGATTTCATTTCGTTTAATAGAAATTTTGTCCCCCAAGTTCTGTATCCAATTTAAAAAAAATATTAATCAATAATTTTTAATCTTAAGTATTTGAGATTATCGTAATAAAAAAAAAGAAAAAACAACAACAAAAAATCTAATATAGAATAATATTAAAACTTAATAATTAATAATCCAAAGACAAATCACAAATTATCATCTTTTACTTTCGAACATTGATTATTGTATCACCAATAAAATAAAATATATTTTAATCGTATCGATTATCAATAATTTATTAACAGTGAAAATAAAATGTCAACTAATTCAATGAAAAACGATGACAATTGTTTGAATATTTGCATACTTAAAGTAATCACTGTATCAATATGTGAACAATTTATTTTATTATAAATATTTTATAAATGTTAAATATTGTTATATATATATTTGTCTTTGTCTTTGTGGTGGTGGTTGTTTTTTCATCTTTTTTTTTAATTCAATATACCGTTTCGTATGGTTCCGAAAATTCACTGATTAGTTTTATAGTTCTTCGATAAATGCCAATTGATTTTCTTTCTCTCTCTTTCTCATACAAATATACATACATATATATATATATATATTATGCATATATCGAATGGTTCGTTGGTACACAGAAAATCGAGTGTTTTCCACTCCCGTAGAGAGGTAAAAGTTTTCAGCTCCTGGTTACCGAAAGCTAGTCAGAACCGAACACCATTTTGAAATTTATTTCTTCCTAGTCGAACACGTTTTTAACCCCTCCCCAATGAATGGTGTGCCGAGGGAGGAAGTGGAGGAAGAGGAAGAGGTGGAGGAGGAAGAGGTGGAAGTGGAAAAAAAAAAAAAAGAAAGAAAGAAATTGAAATTACGAGAGATCGAGCTTTCACGATTTTCCATTCATTTCCATATATCGCTGAGGGGAAACGATATTAATCGAATTTCGTATATTATGCTTATGGGATGGATATGTGTTAGTACACGTACGAGTGTTCACATAAGTATATACACAGAAAATGTTATTTCAATTACGTATCCGTAATATTTCGATAATTTATCTGTTTATATGTATTTTTCTCATTCTCTGTATGTGTGAGTGTGTGTGGGGATGGGGGAAGAAAGTAAATATTAATAATTTACATATCGATGTAATAAAAAACAAATATTATATATGATTTATACGTTAATTGTATTCACTCGATGATTAACATTCAAATTTTCCAATTGATAAACTATTATTTATAAATGAGAATATTAAAGAGAAAGAAGGATAAAGTAATTTTATTAAAAAATCTTGGCCACACTAATATTAAAAAATTAATAAAAAAATATTTCAATAATTGTAAATTTGTGATACTTTAATAATTGATTTATTTATATGGGTTTCTCTCTCTCTTTCTTTTTTTGGGTAAAAGTAAAAATTAACACTTTCAATGTAATCAAAATAAATATGAAATGATTTATGCACTGTAATATTAATCGTATTCACTCAATGATTAACATTCGAATTTTCCAATTGATAAAATATTATTTATAAATGAGAATATATATTAAAGAGAAAGAAAGATATAGTTTAACTTCGTTAGAAAATTCTGGCCACATTAATGTTAGAAAATTAATAAAAAAATATTTTAATAATTGTAAATTTGTGATACTTTAATAATTTATCTATTTATGTGTTTCTCTCTCTCTCTTTCTCTTTTTCTGTGGGTAAAAGTAAAAATTAACATTTCAATGTAATCAAAATAAATATGAAATGATTTATGCACTGTAATATTAATTATATTCACTTGATGATTAACATTCGAATTTTCCAATTGATTAAATATTATCTATAAATAAGAATAAATATATAGTTTAACTTCATTCAAAAATCTTTGCCATACTAATATTAAAAAATTAATAAAAAAATATTTCAATAATTGTAAATCTGTGATACTTCAATAATTTATCTATTTATATGTGTTTCTTTCTGTTTCTTTTTTTGGGTAAAAGTGAAAATTAACACTTTCAATGTATTCAAAATAAATATATTAAATGATTATACACTGTAATATTAATTATATTCACTCGATGAGATTAAAATTCAAATTTTCCAATTGATAAAATATTATTTATAAATGACAATATATTAAAGAGAAAGTAAAATACACTTTAACTTCGTTTAAAAAATCTTGTCCACACTAATGTTAAATGAAAGAAAAATAAAATAAAGAGAGATAATATGTACCATTACAATTATTCCATTAACGCGATTGAAATATGGGATTTTCGAACAAGGCCGCTCATATTCCTGACGACAAAGGATCCGCACGTGCGGAATCAGCAAATATCGATCGCTGACCCTCATCACCCAACATTTCTCCTCTCTCTCTCTCTCCTCTTTCCTCTCTAAAACACCACCCACCATCCTCCTCCCCCTCCCCCCCTTCGCAATCAATGCGTACTCTTGAATTGATGATGCCGGAAGAGAACGGATTTACGTCACTCTAAGAGAAGAATATGATAGAAGGTGTGACGGTGTTATTTTCTTGAAAATACCTTTTCAAATGTTAGATTTTAAATGTCAAACGTCGTTAATTATTTTTTTTCTTTTTTTTTTTGCTTTTATAACTATTATAATAATAATTATTTTTATGAGAAATCGCATTCTTCTGAAGAAAATTCTTTCTTTTTTTTTCTGATAAGGAATTAAATTAGTATAAGTAGAATTAAATTAATAAATTAATATTATATATATATTGTGTGTGTGTGTGTGTGAAAATATAGACACAAAATTCAAAAGAATAATTATATAGTACACACATACACATATATATATATATATATATACGTTAAATGAATAAAATTTGGAATAAGTTCATCTACCACGTTCTATGAATTTTTTTAAATAATTTTGTTTTTATTTAATTTTCATATATTACAGTCTCAGTAATAATATTGAATAATTAATAATCGAAATTTAATAATTCAAATAATTAGTAATCGAATAAAAATATGTGATTAGAAAAAAATTAGAATCACAAAATATATCTATCGAATTTTTAATCTTACAATTGTATAATTATCATTGCACATATTAAAGTATAATACGTTTAAGTATTATGTAATCAAAATAATATGATATCTATTATAGACGAGAGAGAATTCTCAATTGAGAATACGTTTAACGTGTTTTATCGTATTCCCATTTAATTAATTCTCTCCCTTTCCCTCTCTCTCTCTCTCTTTCAGTATGTTCCTTTTTCATTTTTTTTCCTCACACCCTTGTAACGATATGATGAAAATCATTTTTCATCTAGGCGTTATAAATTCTCACTTTTCTTAGCATACGGTGACATAATACTACTATAACTACTACTACTACTACTACTACTACTACTATTACTCTACAATTGTATAAGTATAAAACATAATACGTAATAGTATCTGTGTGTATATATGTATCTGTATGTGTGATGTTTCTTTGAACTAAAAAGGTAGTAGGTAGGTAGGTAGTACTTTTTCATAACGCCTGTAAAATCCCTTGCGAATTTACTGAACAACTCTCACGAGGAGAAAGTGAGAAAGAGAAAGAAAGAGAAAACTAGAGAGAGAAAGAGAGAGAGAGAGAGAGAGAGTGAGAGAGAAGGAAAATGAGAAGAAGGGTGGAGGGTGAAATGAACGTGCACGAGATCATCGTTTTCGGTCGAATGTTTTCAACCTCAAGGGGGCTGGGGGTGGGTAGGGGGTAGGGAGAAGGAAGGGTTGGAAGGGTTAATGAGCCCGTGAGATATAAAGTCCAGGTGGTTAATAATATCTCTCGAGAGTAGTGTGCACCAAACGTCGAGGACTATTCAAAGCGTAAAGGGAGAGTGTGTGTTTTCGTGTGTGTACGTGTGTTCATGTGTGTGGGTGGGTGAGAGAGAGAGAGAGAGAAAGAGAAATTACTTTTCAGAGAGAACTTTACTATTATATTCGTTATTCGGTTTTTTTTTTCTTTTTTTTTTTCCCCCCCCGTAGCTTATGCGAACAATTCGTCGTTTTTTTTTCTTCTTCGCGAATAGAAGAAATGAAAAAAAAAAAAGAAATAAAATGAATTCGAACGAGAGAGACACTTTGCTCTCGTTATAATATTTTTATTCTTATTATATTTTTGTTTTCTTCATTTCTTTTTTTTTTTTGGTTTAATTTTTCAATTTCGTTTCCCCGTGTGTTTTCTTCATTTTTAAGAATATTTTTTTTTATCGAGTTACGAGTTGTACTCTGATTTTCTTTTTTCTAATAATAAAATATATTGTAAACGCTTATGAGGGTCCATGCACGTTGGCGCCTGCACTAGCGTAAGTGCGTGCGGATGTTTATTTAGGATATCGATACTCTTAAGATTAAGTGTGAAGAACATAGACCGTATGCGTCACCCGTGGTGGGAATCCGATGCTCCGTTGTTCGATAGAAAAGTATAAAAGGGTAGTCGGAGAATACGGCGGGGGTTAGTCTTAGTTAGTTAGTGAGTCAGTTAGTTTTAGTTAGTTAGTGGGTTAGTTAGTATTATTCGATTATTCAGTTCGGTTCAGTATGTATCGGTTCTTATGTTAGTGAGGCTTAGTTTATGTTAATGGTCGGCTCGGGAAATCTTATGTCGAGAGAGTGACTTTAGAATAAATATATATATATACCGATACCAAAACCTCGCCTCTTACTTCTCTTATGAAACCCTTCTTATGATTCTTATGTATCTTACGGTAACGGGTTATTTCAATTATTAAGAATTATCCGCTATTAAAAGAACGGCCTTATGAACTCTTATGTTATGTTATGTCTTATGTCTTATGTCTTATGATCTTATGTTATGTGTAAAGGGTTTACAAATATCAGAGGTGGGATTCATTTATTCATTATGCGTTCTTATGCACCGGTTTATGAAATCTTATGTCTTATGTCTTATGTTTATGGTTTACAATATTTTTGTTTATTTGTTTTTTTATAGGATTATTATTTTAGAATGGAGATCACACATGTATAATCGTTTCAATTAAATTATTATTATTTATCAAAAATTTACAAAGAACAAACAAATCAGTGTAGTATAGTATATTTATGTACATCATTTAAATACTCATAATGCAAGACAAATAAGTAGTACAAGTTATTATTTAAAATCATTTTTAATTAAATTATTATTATTTATCAAAAACATTTTTACACAGAACGAACAAACCAGTGAGTAGTGTGTGTGTTTGTGGTATATTTATGTGCTTTATTTTAATACTCATAATGCAAGACAAATAAGTAGTACAAGTTATTATTTCAAATCATTTTTAATTAAATTATTAAATTATTTATCAAAAGTGTTTTTTTCAAGGAACAAACAAACAGTCTAGTATATTTATTATATCTACCTTTTTCTATTACCACTACTACTACTACTACTACTACTAACAATACAAAACAAATAAGTAAGTAAGTACACGTTAACGTTTGTCGCTAAAGTAAAAACAAGAAAAGAAAAATTACCTCCCACTTCGTCCGAACTGATGCGTGGCCAAATTCCAACAACCCCCGAAACCCCTTCTTACCACCACCACCACTACCACTGTTACAAGACCACCCACTCTCACCCACCCCCCTTATGTCGTGTTTACAGACCGAGTCGAGTAACAAAAATAAAAATAATAAAAAAACAACAAAAAAGAAACACTTTTTCTACTACGGAAGGTTTTCTTTTTCTTCGTCTACTATTTCCTGTTAGAAAGAGAAACAGAAATAGACAGAAAGTGTGGACGAGGGTGAGGGTGGGTACGGAGGGGGGTAGTAAGAGAAAAAGGAAATGATAAGGATAGAAAATAGGAAAGAAAAAGGAACGAGATAAATAACAAACACACATACCCACATGCACACACATATATACACATACATACATACATACGTATTCTTGTACGAATTCTCGTAGGGGGAAAAACTCGTGGCAGCGTGTCACGGACTTTTTTAAATTGCTTTTGCCGGATAAACAATGAAACGAAAAAGATTAAAAGGAAGAGGAAAAAGATTCTTTTCGATAAATTTAAATCGAGAGAGAAAGAGATATATATATAACTGAGCAATATATGAAATAGAATATATTTTATTTACTGAAATTTCATTTATTTATTTTAAGATTGGTATAAAATTTCTATTGTAAAATGAATGTATTATTTAAAATATTATTTGAAAAATATTACTTTGAGAAATATTATTAAGTGTTTCCTGTGAAATAAAATGAACACGCAAAATATATATTATATTTACTGAAATTTCATTTATTTATTTTAAAATTGGTATAAAACTTTCTATTGTAAAATGAATGTATTATTTAAAATATTATTTGAAAAATATTACTTTGAGAAATATTATTAAGTGTTTCCTGTGAAATAAAATGAACACGCAAAGTATATATTTTATTTATCAAAATCTCATTTCTTTATTTACAATGTTTATAACATTTCTATCTAAATGAATGTATTATTTAAAATATTATTTGAGAAATATTACTTTGCGATAAATATTATTCAGAATTGTCTGAAACAGAAATACTTTATTTACCGAAATTTCATTTTCTTATTAAACAATGGTATTACATTTTTATCGTATCAAATTAATGTATTTATTTAAAATGTTATTTTAAAAAAATATTATTTTCATAAGTATATCATTCAAAATTTTTGTGAAATAGAATGGTGATTCTAAAACAGTTTAGAAGTTTTTTAAGTAAAACAATTTAAATGAGACACATCCCCTTTATATGTATAAAAATAAATAAAAACTGAAATAACTGACGATACACAAATTTATACTATCGAATAGAAATTTTTATTCGCCTAAAGGGGGGAGAAAAAAATGAACGTCGTTCTTTTGTTCCAAGGTAGTTTTTTATTATTTTTCTATTTTTACAAATTATTTTTGCAACACCCAAAGCATGGTATTCTTTCTTTTTTCCTCCTCCTCTTTCTCTTCCCACCCCATCCTCCGGGACGACTCACTCCACCCTACTCTATTTCTATTTGTTTTCGTATGGTTTTGTTATATCGTCGAGAGTAAACTGTTTTCCCAAAACCTTTCTTTTTTTCCTTTTTTTTTTTTATACTAGCAACGACAAAATTTTGTTGCAACTGCCACGAGAAAAAATACATATATACATATATATACATATATATATATATACATGTATTAGTGGTAGTACTATATACGATACTACTTTCAACTCAACTCACCGACTATATCGATCTTTATACGCGTTGGAAAATATTTTTCGAATCCGACACTTCGAAGCTTATCATAATCCCTACCTACCCTTCCCCCTTGCTCCCCCTATTCCCCCTTTCCCACTTCCTCGATTCCATCCCTCTCATTTCAATTCTCCATTCAACTTCTCGTTTTACTCTCTTACATTTCTTTTTTAAATAAATATTATTCCAACGAAATATGTATATCGAAAATGATATAGTTTGCGTGTATGTTTGTATGCATGTGAGAATCCATCAGTTATTTTCTTTGCTTTTTTTTTTCTTCTTTTTTTATACTTAGAAAATCATTTTCCATCATAATCCCGATGGAAATAAATTCATTTGAATTTTCAACGGGGGGGTGGGTGGGGGTTTAGGTAAACTTTGAATATAAGTAAATTCCTACCACACTTATACACATTTACAAACATACAACTTACACACCCGGTTTTAAATTCGACTGAAGTAATAACGTTTAATTCACTTTCCATTCTACCATCTTTCTTTCTTTCTTTCTTTCTCTTTTTCTTTTTTTCTTTTTTTCTTTTTCTCTTTCACTTTTTCCATTTCTTATTTAGCAAGTAGGAAGGTGGATAACGAGCGGTGAACTTAATTAAAGCATAGCGCGTGCGTGTAGTTTAACGTTAATGAGATTCTTGAAAGAAGAACGAGTCGCTCGGTTAAACGTTCATCGTCACCCTCTTCTTCTCTCTCTCTCTCTCTCTCTCTCTTTTTCTATTTTTTTTCTATTTCTATATTTAGAAATATTTGTTACTTAATCAAATTCGTCTGATGATTTATAAGACTATGTTAGTAGGAAGAAGAAAAGTAAATTATTAAGTATAATATCTTTTACGTTAATTATTTATTTATTTATTTATTTATGGCGTAAACTTCGATTAGAAATTTGACAAAAGTGGCCAGATAAAAAAGAAAAATTATCAATGAAGATATTTACAGAAAATTTTTATAATATATTTTTGACATAAGAGATAGAATAATAATAATAATATATACATATATTTTTATATTATTTATTTATTTATTTATTTATTTATTTATTTATGGGGTAAACTTCGATTAGAAATTTGACAAAAGTGGCCAGATAAAAAAGAAAAATTATCAATGAAGATATTTACAGAAAATTTTAATAATATATTTTTGACATAAGATAAAAAATATATTTATATATATTTTTATATTTAATATTATATAATTATTTTAAATTTTAATTATATTTTTTCTTAATTTAGATTTCATTTAATTAAAAACGAAAAGAGATAGTATATATAAATACAGAGTTTTAACGGATGAAAATATTCTTGATTAAAAATTTAAGTAAAAATTTGTGTATATTTAATTTTGCAAAGGAAAAAAAAATAGATACTCCACACACTCAAAGGGTTAATTATAATTTATAAAATATATATGTAGAGATATTAATGAGATAAATCATAGAAATAAAATGGCTAAACTTTATCTATTCCTTTTATTTCATTCTTTCTCTCTTTACTCTACTTTGAAAATCTTCTTCTCGATCTACGATTTGAAACTTAAGTGCTGGAAACTCTGGACACGCCACTCGGAATACTAATTCCAAGATTTTTATCTTGAACGAATTTATGGAGCGTCACGGCCGCCCAGGATTCTCGTGGAACACGAAAATCGGAAGACGTTTATCCTACTTTTACAAGGAAACTTTTTAGATATCTCTTACTAGTTCGTATACATTGCAATTGTATATTTCACATATAGTAAAGTGCAGTATTTATGCATATATATATACATATGTGTTATATAACATTTAATTAAAAATAAATTACGTATATATGTGTATATATTCTCTTACTAGTTCATATGCATTGCAATTGTATATTTCATAAATAGAAAAGTGCATTATTTGTGCATATATATATACATATGTGTTATATAACATTTAATTAAAAATAAATTACGTATATATGTGTGTATATATATTCTTTTACTAGTTCGTATAAATTGCAATTGTATATTTCATAAATAGAAAAGTGCATTATTTGTGCATATATATATACACATGTGTTATATAACATTTAATTCAGATTAAATTACATATATATGTGTGTATATATTCTCTTACTAGTTCGTATAAATTGCAATTGTATATTTCATATATAGAAAAGTGCAGTATTTGTGCATATATATATATGTGTTATATAACATTTAATTAAAATTACATTAGATATATATTTGTGTGTATTTATTACACGAATTAATTACAAATATATTCTTTATTTTAGTTTAATTAATAAATTATAATACAATATTTTATATAATATTATTATTTTATACGTTTTTAATTATTAATTTCAATATAATACTCATCATTGTCTAATGATAGCAAAACTAATACCACTTTATCTATTATCAATCTTCATGTAAACCGATCCGTTTCAACATTCGTTCGACATTAATAGCCACGATCCGTCAACTTTCTATTCGACGCGATAGTTATCCGTTATTTAACCATCCATTACTAAGAAAAAATTGTTCTCATTTTCATAATGTAGAAAAAAAAAAAAAACAAACAAAAAGCAAACAAAAAAAAACTCCCCTTTCTCGAATCAAAGATATTTTCTTTCCTATTTTTTTGTTTTTGGTTTCTGAAGTGTAAAAATAATTGATGAAAAGTGTGATAATCCAATATTCACCTCTCTCTCTCTCTCTATCTCTCTCTCTCTCTCTCTCTCTGGTGGGAATTTTGGGTTAGGTTATTCGTCGGATGAAACATTACCAATTCCTTCGTTGCAAGGTAAACAGGGAATTCCAGATCCGTATCAAAACCGCACTAATGATACAGGTATGCGGAAGCAACCCACTCGTTTCATTGGAGCTTATGCACATTAACTATCCTTTCCTCTCTATCTCTCTCTCTCTTTCACACGTTATATATATATATATATATATATACAAATATACATCCTCTAATTTTCACTCACATAACTTTTACTTATACACATTTATACATACACTTAATATACTTCTACATATACACATGCATTAATTTTCACTAACACAACTTTTACTTATACAATTATACATGTACTCTATATATAATATTTATACATTAATAGATACACTCTATACATTTACATCCTTTAATTTTCCACTCACATACATTTTACTTATACGTATATATACATGCATTCTATACACTTATACATAAATATATACACTCTATACATTTACATCCTTTATTATACATTCACTGTATATATTATAATACTTATAAATAAATACATACACTGTATACATTTACATCCTTTAATTTTCACTCACAAAACTTTTTCATATACATATATATACATGCATTTTATATATAATACTTATGCATAAATACATACACTGTATACATTTACATTCTTTAATTTTCACTCACACAATTTTTACTTATACATATATATACATGCATTTTATATACTTATACATAAATATATACACTCTGTATACTTTTACATATATACATGCATTAATTTTCACTAACACAACATTTACTTATACATATATATTATATACATATACTGTATATACGATTATAGGTCGTTTACACGTATCTCGAGTACAAATCGAGATTCTCGGAATTCCTAAATTGAGAGTAAAGGGGTGGAGGAAGAGTTGGCGATGAGAGGGGGGAAGGAGGGGGTCAGCTTGGATTAGATTAGATTGGTGTACTATCTATATAATGTTAGCTAACTGTAGAGAGAAGTAGGCTAATCCGATAGACTAGAAATCTCTTCTTTATACTGTATATATATTTCTAACTGTTTAAAATAGAATAAGAAAAAAAAAACTAAAAGAGAAAGAGAATTTGAAAGTAAGAAAAACATATGATAGGTTTGTTTTCTTGATTAAATTAAATTCACGTAAGTAAAATTAAAAAGCACACTTAAATTAGTATATATATAAAAAAATAAATTAATATATATATATGTTTTCTTAATTAATTGGATATTAATAATATCCAGTTACTATATTTAATATATATTTATAAATCTTAATGAAATATCGGATTGGATGCGAGACAATTAATATTTTTTTTCACCACATCAAGATATCACATATAATATATCTCTCTCTTTCATTTTTATTATTATTATTTTATTTGAAGAAAAAAAAAATCAAATCAAATGAAATAAAATAAAACCGATAAAGTAAAATCTGATCATGTGTGTATTAGAAATACATGTACTTATGATAACATAGTATGTGTATAAGGTAGTTACACGTAACACAGGTAACAAATACATTGAAACAGAGAATACCATGTAGGTAACTTCAACTATCCAAACCGAAGTGAGTACTGGTAACCGATTCAGAGTGAATTCTACGTTTTAATTAAACACCCATTGTGATTCCAATTCCTATTTCGGGAAAGGCTTTAGTCCTGTACATACAATCCACCTCGTTTTGGTCATAGGTTAAACTTATCAATATTCTATCTCTCTATCTTTGATTTTTATTTATTTTTATATATATCCAATGGCCTAGATTGGAAATACGTTTTTAACCATGATATTTATATATATATATATTGATATTTGTAGGTGTGTGTTTGTGTGTGTATATCAATGTTTTAAGATTACGTATGATGTTTCATCTTTGTTACAATTGTTTCTATATTTTATCGATATCAATGAAGATTTTTTCATATATCCTCTTTTTTTTTCTTCATTTTCTTTCTTTTAATCGAACGATTTTCTATACATGTATATATATACACGTAGGATTATATTATGTTCATTATTAAATTTAAAAAAAGGATAACTTACCCCATTTTATATATAGACTTAATTTAAATATTGTTTATTATTTATATGAGAGAAATATAAGACTAATATTTAAAACAACATTTTTTTCGTCTAGCGTCAACATATTTAATAGTTTTATAATAACATTTTGTATTTTGCTATATATAATGTTATTTGAAATATAAATAATTGTTTCGTAAATTTTTATATAGAAAAATTAACTTTCAATTATTTTTCTATTAAATATCTTTTTAATTATGACGAACGTATAGATTTATTTAAAAAACACACACGTAAGAAAACATTGTCAAATAAATAAATTAATAAATAAGTAATAGAAGATGATTAAAAAGAGAATGAAAGATAAATAGAGAGAAAAAAGAAAAAAAAATAGAAAATTTCAAATATCCACTCTCGAAACTCGTTGGAACAACGTGCTCCTCAACGATAAAACTCGTCAATTTGCTAAAGTTCTGCGCCTAATTCAAAATCCAGCTGCATTTAATGGTCCCCCTCCCCTCACCCCGCCCCATCGTTTTATATTCGCCGATATTCGTTTTACGAGTTTTCAGACAGGAAGAGAATAGGCGAATGGGGGAAGAGGGGAATGGGGGCAAATATCAACCCCAGGATCGTCAGCGTTTCTCAAAAATTTCCCCCCACCCCATTCCACCCCCCATTCCACCCCCCATTCCCCACCACATTTCTCCGAAACTCGTGTAGTCGTTCAATGATTTTTTTCGAACGCGAATGATAAAACCAATATTTTTTTTTTCTTTCTAAATCTGTTCTCAACGTACGACACACACACATACATATACACACATACATATACACACATGGAAGATAATTAACGTTATTCCCTTGGGAGGGTTCCACTACTTTCCCTGTAGAATTTTATCTCGTTAGATGAAAGATACGTGAACGCTGAATAAAAAAAAGAAATACTATAATGAAATGAAAAAAAAAAAAAAAGGAAAAATTAATACTCGTCGAGGTGTTGAAGCTGATTTCTTTCTTCTTTCCATTTTTTAATTTTTAAAATTCAACGACAAGTTAACCGTTTCCATTTTTGCTCGTTTGCCATAAAAAGTATCACCGAACAAGGGATGAAATAAATTAGATGGAGGAGAGTAAGATAAGGGTAGGAATAGTGATGAATGTACACTTTTATATTATAATTATCACATAAATCAAAATGATTACGTAACAAAGTTTGATTTTCTTTTATTATTAGAATTGGATTGGTGAATAGTGGGAGGAGGTTGGTTATGGGGATAGGATGATCATTGGATATGTAGATATGGTTGGTGGTATTAAAATGATTAGAATTAATCCTATGGAGGTTGGTTGGTTGGTTTGAAGAAGATGTTGGAAATTGGACTATGTTCACCTATCCCATATGAATACGTAATGTACGTTTACTATGTCTAATGTTCTGAAATATAGATTTATAGGGACGAATGCATATACACGTACGTATAATACATATATATATATATATATATATATATATATATATATATATTTATATATGTATATATGTATATATAATTAGGACGAGAACGGTGGGATAATAGTCTATGTTAGGTGTACCTTGATAGCACTAATAATAACGGAAAGCTTCAGATAGGCACTTTGCACGATACTAAGGGCTCCTTTCTCTCTCTCTCTTTCATTCTCTCTCATTCTCTCTCATTCCCTCTCTCTGTACTTTGGATAATATATTATAGGTTGGTAAATACGTTTGCTGTAAGCTAGCATCTACTACACCAGCTGAATATCTATCTAGGATTAATAACGATATCGATTATTATTACTAAAATATACACTACGCGTATTATAGATAATATTTAATTATATGAATTTTTGTGTATTTAATTAAAATTAGTATCAATTTGTTGGGTGAATTTAATAGTTCATTTTTGAAGATATTTTTTGTCGAATTTTTATAAAAGATTCATTAGCAGTGTGTTCGGATAAATTAAGATAATATTTAACTAGATTTTATTTTATCTATGAAAATATTGGAATTTTTTGCGTAACATTGGGACGAATCAAAAGTTGTATTTTTTGTTAAAATTAATTTTAAAATATTCAGGATTAATAATGATATCAATTATTACTGAAATATACCACGAGTATTTTAGATAATATTTAATTATATGGATTTTGTGTCTTTAATTGAAATCAAAGATATTTTTTGTCGAATTCATTAGCAGTGTATTCGGATAAATTAAGATAATATTTAACTAGATTTTATTTTATCTATGAAAATATTGGAATTTTTTGCGTAACATTAGGACGAATCAAAAGTTATAAACTGCATAATGGAATATTTTTAGTTGAAATTCATTTATTTTTAAAATATTAATTTTTAAAATCACACGAACTTTTGTTTCACACTCTAATATGTTATAATAATATTTAATTTATCGATATAATATAATACACGTATGTATGTGTGTATGTAGTATTTGTAAAATATTAATATATAAAATTTTCACTCGTCATTTTTAAATAAATTATTCAAACTACGAGATATTACGTAATTATTAGTGAATGGTTATTAAATATAATATTAAACATTTGCTTTAACATTTTTCACTTCATATTAGATCAAAGAATTGTTAATTAAGAGTTAGGTTCATCAAAATACACTGTGTATGGGGTGTTTAATTAGATAAAAAGAATGATTAATTTTATCTAAAATACGAATAAATGTATTTGATAAGAAAAATTGATGTGAGCAGGATAAATAATAAACAATTTAAAAGGAACAAAAAAGAAGAATGTTAGTTTTAAACGTTTCTCAAGTTATTTTAGAAACTTCGTCGATCTTGATTCGTTAATGAAGATCGAAGTTGACACGGTTAATGGCCCCGTACCCCACACCCCCCATAAACGATGCCAAGTAAAAACCGTCTCTTGGTTATATATGCAAGTATAAGCTAGGGGGAAAATTAAAGGGAAAGAGAAAGATAGAGAAAGAGAGAGAAAGAGAGGTTTGCAACGATGAGATTCATTATAATTTCCGTCAGCTGTCACCCATCCGGCCCTAAACCTCGACTCATCTTTATAAAATTTTGATAACGTCACTGACTTCCACCTTGATTCCATTATAACACGATTATTCGATTATTATTAAAATTTTACGTCTACCAGATACCTTACCTTAACACGTTTTCCTTTAACGTTTTATTATATATATTATATTTTTAATGAATTTTCTTTTTTTATTTTTTTTATTACAATGCATATGATATTATGGGATACCGTTTCAATTTGTTGTTGTTGTTGTTTCTTTTGAGATATTATAATTTTTAATGAAACATATCTCAAGGTACACGGATTGTTTATAAAATTATAAATAATGTATAATAAAAGATGGGTAAATAATTTTGGTGTTTAAAGGTAAACGATTTGTATGAAAAATTTGAATATTTTTTGAAGGAAACTTGTGATATAAATAAATATTAGAGGATTTTGTGCAAAGAATTTATTTTTACGACTTTAAGAAAAGGTAGACAAATTTCGTTTTAAATTTCAACATTTCGCGATAGAAGAATTTGTTAGAATCAGGTATAGGTATGAATGTGTAAATGTATTCGTAAGTGTCTCTCTGTGTGTCTCTGTGTGTCTGTGTGTCTCTGTGTGTCTGTGTGTGTGAATAGAGATACGATAAAACTGAAAATTTATGACTAGCTTGAAATATCGAAGACAGACGATGCAGAATCTTGGCGCCAGTTTTTCTCATGGATTATATATTTCCTGATAGTTTATACGTGTCATCTTTTTCAAACAAAATTATTATTATTATTATTATTATATCTCAGGGGCGAATTATTTAACACGAATTATTGTATTTTGTCTCTGAAATATAATATAATATAATAAATATAATGAATTAATTTTTTGATTCAAACTGATTATTATTTGAAAAGTAACTTTTGTTTAAAGAGATTCAATTATTTGTACAACTGTTAAAAAATTAACTATTATATATTACATTATTAAAATTTAGGATTTTGGAGACAAGGAAATGTAATTAAAAAATAAAATAAAATAAATTTGTTCTATTATAATATATACAATTATTATTAATTATTATTATTATACAATATATAATAAATTATTTTATTATATTATGTTACACATACGCGTTACAGAATTAATTCGTTTAGTTAAGTTTATTCGTAACAAGAGATTAATCGTTGGAAGAACAATACGTTTCGATTTTCTCTCTCTCTTTCTCTCTCACATTTTTTTTCTACTTTTTTTTTTGTTCCTATTCAAGTCATATCGTTCCGTTGCAATCGATATAAAATTGTCCCGGAGGCGGTACGACGATCCCTAGCATAGAACATAACGCGGCGCCGCTAACGATTCGACCAAACGTGAACACTTTTTTTCCCTTCCTTTTTTCCTTTATTTTTTATTTTTCTTTCCTTTTTTTCCCTTTTTTTCTTTTTTCGTTTAACCGTTCGTAGTCCTGTTAAACCGCTTATTCGCCCTACGGTCGAGAAAGTTCGAACAAAAATCGTCAGATTATTTTTCACTGTCTTTTTCGTGTATGATGTACGCGTGTGTGTGTATGGGTTTGTTTATTTGTTCGAATGTTTTTATTTTCTTCCTTCAAAACTGTATCAGGATCATGATAACGAAATAGAAAAGAGAACAATCTTTTTTATATTAAAATGTATTTAACTTTATGTTTATTTCATTTTTATTATATTGAATTAAATGATCCTCGTTTACGAATATAATTATATATATTATATTTTATTTTACATGTATAACAAATTATATATATAGTTACATATATAATATCTAATGAAATAAAAATTTGTTGACTCGTCAAATAATTATTATAACTTGTAAGAAGAAATTTAACAATAGAAAATTAATAATAGTTAACGTTAATTTAGTTGTATCGTATTGAGATTGAAAATTTGATTCGTAAATTTTATTAACTTGTGCACATAGTATAATATAATAATAATAATAATAATAAAATAAGAGAAGTATATAAAATGCAATTTAATATAAAGAATATTGTTTGATAGTTACATATATATACTATTTAATAAAATAATAATTGTTAACTCGTCAAATAAGTATTATAACTTGAAAGAAGAAATTTAGCAACAGATAATTGTACGTTTAACGTTAACTTAATTATATCGTATTGAAATTGAAAATTTGATTCGTAAATTTTCTTAATTCTCGTGTACACAGTATAATATAATAATAATAATAATAAAATAAGAGAATTATATAAAATGCAATTTAATATAAAGAATATTGTTTGATAGTTACATATATATATATATACTATTTAATAAAATAAAAATTGTTGACTCGTCAAATAAGTATTATAACTTGTAAGAAGAAATTTAACAACAGATAATTGTACGTTTAACGTTAATTTAGTTATATCGTATTGAAATTAAAAATTTGATAAAAAATAAAATGAAATTTAATATAAAGAATATCGTTTGTTAGTTACATATATATATATATATATATATATATATATATTATTTAATAAAATAAAAATTTGTTGACTCATCAAATAAATATTATAACTTGAAAGAAGAAATTTAGCAACAGATAATTATACGTTTAACGTTAACTTAATTATATCGTATTGAGATTGCAAATTTGATTCGTAAATTTTCTTATCTCTCGTGCACACAGTATAATATAATAATAATAATAAAATAAGAGAAGAGTATAAAATGGAATTTAATATAAAGAATATCGTTTGATAGTACAAAGGAAATAATACCATTTTTTTTTATTACTGTGATATACATAGAATAAAGAAAAATAAAGAAATTGTGATGTTATGTAAGAATAGTGTGATTTACCTGTCAATACCACTAGCTTCTATAACCTTTCTTGAAATATCTCGTTAAAATGGATTTAAGAAAACGCTGACGTCTTTTATACGATACATTCTTTTTATTTTATTCAGGAAAAGGAATATATATATATATATATATGTATATACGAGAAGCTTGAGATAAAATATTTTTGTTCTGAAGTATCCTTTTAGAAAAGGATATTTTGAAATGCTGATTTTATGTATTTAAACAAAACCGAAAGATTTTTCTTCCCTCTTTTTTCTTTTTTTTTCTGTTCAAATTTTTAACAAAACAGTAAAAGATTCGTGTTTATGGTCTTTTCTATCAATAATTCAAAAGAAGGTAAATTGTATGAGCCAATTGTATGAAATAACTTAATCCAATAATTATGAAAAAATAATTTTGTAATTTAATGTTGAAATAACAAGTATCGTTTATCTAACATTTCATTTTCTATACTATCCTACAAATAATAATATTTGAATTAATTTAATTTCAAATAATGTTACATGATATATTATTCATATATTAATTTATTTTATTTTTATATATTAAATAATATATAAATAATATATTAAAATTATCGTTAAAGTGTCTCATTTATATTAATACACTCATTGTAATCATCAAATTAAAAAAAAAGAAAGAAAATCAAATAATAATACATATACGAATAGAAAAAAATAATGTAACACTGTAACAAAAGAAAAGAAAAGAACATATTTAGAATAATTATAAAAACAAAAAATAAAAAAGAATAATTACTTCCATTAAAATATTTGTATAATCAAAAAGTCGATGAAACGTGGAAAACAACGTAATGCAAAATCTGACGAAAAGTCAATGGAAACTGTTCAAACGACTTAACGTTGATTTCGTTTTGACAATATTCTGTCAGAAATCCGAGAGAAAGAGAAAGAGAGACAGAGAGAGTAATCGAAATTTGTGTGTCGTTTGTCGATTACGACAAACGTTGAGTGGATTTCTATGTAACCTCCTTCAAAGAGAGTGAGTGAGTGAGAGAGAGAGAGAGAGAGAGAGAATGAGTTACCCTTCGATCTGTCATTTGAACTAAACCCTTCCTTGCATCACTATCATCTATGTTTATCTCTCTTTCCTTTAGTCACAAATCCCCGAATAGTAGTATGCTTTCATTCAAACCCCCCCTCACTCTCCCCCATAACATCCCATCCCACCCCATTCACCACGCAGCCTCTTTTACTCATTCATCAAACACTATAACGTTTATTTCCCTACCAGTGTAAAGTAACTACTACTCATTCGACTATTGTAACAACTTCGTGATGGTCCTGTTACTAATTCACAAGCAAATTCAACACCAATATTCGATTGGTTTTGATTTGGTATCGATTATCTGTTGTTTAGCTTTTGATACCATATTTAACTCCGTGTAATATTATGTATATATGGATTGTATATAATAACTTAGAGTAGTATCGTATGTGTATAATTAAGTATATTGGATAATGTCAAGATTTACGTGGTTAAATGTTTGTTATATAACAAATAGGATGTGTGTTAAAGATCAAATTAATTGGGGTTTATTGTTACACGTTTGATATTTTTGGGAATATGTAATTGAAGTATCTGGTGAAGTTTGGAATTATGCAATTTTGGGATTTCATTGTAACGTGTAACATATTATATAAATTAGTTATTCTTCTCGTCCAAAAATAAAATTATTAATAAATAAATATCGTAGGGAACTTGGACATTAAAAAGAATTAGAACTTAGTTTTTTTGATTTTAGAACTAAGCTCTAGTTCTTTTTAATGTCCAAATTCCCCCCTCCCTATGATACTTATTTATTAATATCATATAAACATTTATATATTTGGATTATATATTTAAATTTGATTATTTTTATTGAAGTAAAAGTTTTTGTGTTAAGCACAGTTGTTAAGATAAAATTTAATGAAACATGGGGAAGGGGGAAAAGGGGGAGAAAAAGAGAAAGTGTGATAAATTGAAAGTTTTCTTTACATGTGTGTGTGTGTACGTATAAGTATAATTTTCGAGACATCATATAAACAATAAATCAACAAAAGAAATATGATCAACTTTGATACATGAAAATGGATCAGTTTAATGGTGAATTTCATAGTGACTGGTACGTAGAATTAATACTCCGTAATTTTCGAGTAAAATTATAAATTTTCTTCGATTAATTAACAATTATATTATGTTATATTCTTTATTTATTCTATATTTATAATTGTTAGTGTTTATAAATGTATATACATTTGTTTAAATATTATACTTATGTTTTTATTAATATAATTTCGATTTGATAATTGTATTAGACGTTAATTTGATTCTAAAAATATTAACTACGTAAAAATGTTAATACAAATACACGTTATAGTTTCAACAAATACATAAAAATTAAAAGAATGTATTATGAGAACGTTATAATCTTTAATTTGATTAATTAGGTATATTATTCTTATTATACACATGCGCAACTTTCGGAAAGTCATATAAACAACATTTAATAAAAGAACATTAACAAAGGTTATTGATTCAGTTCAACGGTGGATTTCGAAGGGGATGGTACTTCGATCATATATTCGGTATTTTTAAACAACAATTAACAATTATTTAAATAATTTAATGTACTCTATACTTATATTACAGAAAAATTGTATTGTCTAAGTCATCGGTGCTCAGGATATTTTTTTTAATAATTTTTAAATAATATTTTATTTTTTTTAATAAACTTATAATTTAATTTATATTCAATTTCATATAATAATAATACTGATATAGAATTCTGTTCCAAAAATGCATCTCTCTATTTATTTTATATTTATTTTCTTATATTTTTCTTTGTTATTTTTTAATAAATCTTTTTCCGTTGATGACACAAAATGTTTGTATGTATATTCGAAACTTTCTCTAGTGTCATATCACGACAATAATAATTAACCAAACTAAAGTTAATTTGTACTTATCGAACTTTCGAACCAATAATAATTTAATTAGAACGTTGCACACGCGTATCAACAAGAATACTTCAGAGATGATGATCATCATCAATTTATAAAAGTTAGTTGCAAAAAAAGAAACTTGTCTAATTTTTTCAACAAAAAGTAATTTTCAAAACTTAAGTAAAGTTTCCCCCTTTTCACCCCTTCCTCTCATCACCCCCCATCACCCCCCATCCGATCAATCAAATAACACGTTTCCCTTATCTCTAAAAACAAAAGAAACCAAACCTTTCACTTTTCGTGTCGTTCGATATGCTTTTAAAAGAAAAATTTTCTTTGAAAAAATAAGAAAAAGAACAAAAAGAAGAAGAAGTAGAAGAAGTAACAGAAGCAGTAGAAAAAGAAAATGAAAAAGGAAAAGGATTTTCTCGAAGGGTTTAAGGGTTAAGGGGTAAAAGGGAGGAAAGGATTTTCGGTAGGACGAATTCGTTGTCGATTCATGGGGGAATATGACGTTTCCTGAGTGCCGTGTATACAAACGTAAACGAAGTAGCGTCATGCGTCATGGCATGTTCGCACACTTTATGCATTATTCATAGGAGTCGGCCGAAAGAACCAAACCAAACCAACACCCACACACTCACACACCCATATACGTTCTCGTCATAGTGCTAGTAGTAATAGTAGTAGTGGTAGTTGTCGTTCACAAACCCCCTACAACTCCCACCACCCCCACTAATCCCCATATTCAAGCCTTACCTTCTCACTCTCAACCACCCTCCCCCCTTCCTAACCCCTCCACCACTTTCTATGCATTTACTAGCTGAGGTATATACATTCACAAAGCATATATATATATATACGTATATTGTAGTATCTAATACTAGCAAGCTAAGATTCATACGTAAATGTGTTTGCTGTATGCACAAGTGCAACAGAAGTTAGTATGCAAGTGGCAAGTAAGCAAGTAGTATATATGCACGTGCATTTGTTGTTGATAATACTGTTGCAAATTTGCAAGTGTAAAACGGGATCATCTTATTATGCGTTTGACGATGAAAAATGTACACAGCATTTTGTTTACACATTTTTATAGTGTTTTTTGTTTTATTTTTATTTTATTTTATTGTATCTCATGTAGTTTATACTTAGGTTTGATAAAAGTTATATCTTGTTGTTAAGGAAATATTAAGGAGAATGTGGGATGGGGTGAGGTTGGTTATGGGGTATTTGTCATATACGAAATTTGTTCATATTTTTGGAGGATTAACGAAATAATGTTTTAAGTGATATGTTATTTGATGGGAGAATTAATTAATGTATGATACTTGAAACTGTAATTCGTTTTATTGTTTTTTTTTTGCGATCATGGTGTACCTTATTGGAAAAATTAATTTTGATTTATTTATTATATTATTGATAGATTTGTTTAAATAGATTTTATTTACACAGAGATTTATTAATATATAATTTATTAATTTATTATTATATTTTAGTTTATATTATTATTATTATTATATATATATTATATACTATTGAAATAATTTTTATTAATAATATAATATAATATAGAATTGCAATCAATATTAAATATATTAATTATTATTTAGAAATACTATTATATTATAATGACTCTAGAAAAAATTGATCCTGTTAAAAAAACTAGTAGTGATGGGATAAACCACCTAAAAGGATTCGAACCAAGGATCTTTTATTTTCGACAACTCTATGCATTGAGTTATTCAGAGTTCCCTAATATTAAATATATATATTTTCCATATAAATATTATATATAGTAATTGAATTAATTTATTATTAATATATAATAAAATTACAATATTTATATTTGTCGTATAAATAAAACGACGTATTAGATTACAAAGTGTTGTTCAACGATCTAACGAAACTTCAAATACCTGTCGAAACATTTAATTTCTACTATTTTTCTTTTCATCAGTTCGATAAATTGATTTGTGTTTTATATATATATATATATATATAGTTACCTTGCGATATTTTCGGAAGTTGTTTGAAAAATTCTATCGGATGTTTAAAAAAAAACAAAAAAAAAAGAATTCAATTATTTATCATGCCTGTTACACGAGTATATTCTATTTTATTTTCCGACGAGTGCAACGACGAGACAACTGTTTCATTTTTTTTTCTTTTTTGACAAATGTCTGCTGACTCCCCGCAACTGACCCCTCCCCCCTTCCCACGAGTCTGTAAAAATTCTTGGAAATTTTTTACCGAGATTTTCTCTCTCTCTCTCTCTCTCTTATTTTCTTTACTCTCTTTCTCTTTCCTACTCACCTTTTTTCTTTTTGCTTTACGAAACCGTGAATCCCTGCAAGTTCGGAAATAAAAAAATATCGTTTGAAATTGTACTTTGAAAAAGAAAAAATAAAAAAGGAAAACAAATCCGTGTGGTGTCGGCTGCAAAATGTTTACTGCTTGCTGACCGAGAGCTTTCAAGTACCTCTCGAAACATTTCCAAATTCCACTTGTTCAATTCTTTTTTTATTTTTTTTTTTTTTTTTTTAGATTCTTTCGAAGGTGTAAAAATGCCAATCATCGTTTTAATATTTTGTCAACCTGACAAAATCATTCGTGTTATATATAACATCGATGATAAATAAATAATACAAATATTAGATACACAAAAAATATACAGTAATAAAATAATTAATTTATACATATATTTAGATTGTTTAAATGTGCAATTGTATATCTGTGTGATTTAAATGATAATTAAAATTTAATTTTTTATTTACTATAGGATTAATTTCTAAAAGGTATTATTAATCGAAGTTATTTAATTATTATCTATATAGATTTTACATATATATATATATATGTGTATGTATATATATATGTACTTGTAAAAGAGAAAGAGGATAGTTGTAATTAATAACGAATTAACATCATAGAATGCAATTATGAGAGTGGAACGATGAAAGCTGAAGTTCAGCAGACTAATGGCTTTACTCGTGCCAACCTTTTGCAAAAGTTGCAAAAAAAAATACCAAAAGAAAAAGAGAGAAAGAGAGATATAGACATTTTCTCTTTTACACAGGGAACGTGTAAAAGTACAAAATGTTATCTCTGAAAAATTTAAATAATACATACAGAACGGTCACCTAATTGTTTATACGATTTTGATGAGGTTTCTTTTTTTTTTATTTATTTATTTCAAATAATAAAAGGAAAAAAGGAAAAAAAATAAATTTAGAAAGAGAGTTAAAAGTTAAGATAAAAGAAAAGTAGTATGTGAAATCCCATGGTAAACGAGTAGAGCATGCTAAAGGGAAAAATCTCAACTTCTTTTAAGAATATATTTCTTCTTCCTTCACGAAGAAGAAGAAGAAGAAGAAGAGGAGAATACAAGGATTTGCATATTGGATACGAAACTTGCAAGTAGCAGCAGCACCAGCTGTCCTTGCGAATCCCATCCCCCCTTCTTACCCCTCTGTCTCACTGCTACTTCATTTCTTTTTTTTTTTTTTTTACTTTTGTAAAACCCTTGTAACAGCTTTCAACGATCCCCTAACTCTTACACACTTTTTCTTTTTCTTTTATTTATTTTGTTGTTGTTGTTGTTGTATTGTTTTGTTCTTTTTATATTTGTTCATTTTTTATCCTAGAACAACGTAATTATTAATTTAGATTAGTTTTTTCTTTTTTTCTTTTTTTTCTAAATCATTTTTATATTATATTCGATGAGTATTTGATTATATTATTTAAATATTTTTTTTAATAATCATAAAATTATTCATACGAATATTATATTATATATTATTGATTTAATTTTATATATATTTATTTTTAAATAAAATAATACAACAAATAATAATTTATAATTAATTAATACTAAACCTATATATATGTTACTAATATTACTATATATTTGCTGTAATATATTATAATAATAATAATATCTAATTAGATAATTAATTTCTACTTTTGTCAATTCGTAGGATCGATATTTTGAATCAAATCGAAAAAAAAAAATAGTATTAATAATTAATACGTATATTTATTTTTTATTATAATATAATAAATGAAATACTTATATCTTATCGATTAAAAACAAAGAGTAGGATAATTTTTTTTCAGTTCATATTTGTCTGTATATAGTCAAATTGAATATTCAAGATGTAAATTATATTTCTTAGTTTGTATGATAAAAGTCACATTTCCTTTAAATTACGAGAAAAAAAAACTTTTCTCTCTCTCTCTCTCTCTCTCTCTCTCTCTCATTTTAATTTAACGTTCGAGTCACGTTCGATTCTATTTACGAGGACGAACAACGAGAACACTACCACCATTCTCTTTTTAACTTACACAATATATACTCTAGTAGTGTCACGATTTAGTTCGGCTTTTGAATATGTTAACTACCGAAACAATTACTCACGAACACATTTCTTCAGACCTGCTTAAACTTTGATTGTAAGTCTTCTTTTATTGTCTGACCCAATTTATTCTATACTACTACTACTACTACTACTATTTCTACTACTACAATATTATTATTACTATATTTACTGTAATATATTTTTATTGTAATAATATCTAATTATATATTCATTTGTACTTTCTGTCAAAACTGATAGGATCCAATCAAGCTAGATTAAAAACAATAATAATAAACGTTTTAAATATTGTGTATAATAATAATAATAATAATAGAAAAGTAAAATAATAATCGTATTATATAATTATAATTATATTTTTATAATTGTGTATCTAAAAAACATTAATTTTTGTGTGTTTAAATTTTGTATAATAATAATTTATAAAAAGTACGATACGAGATTGAATTTAAACGAGATAAATATATGTTCTATATTAATTAATGAAAAAGTTAATTAAAAATTCAAATTTCTCTGTGCTTAAAATGAATATGATGAATGTTTTAAACAAATATATATATATATATAAAAGAAATCAAATTATGATTTTCGTGAGATCGAATTTAAGGGGAGATATGTTTTCTTTAGGAATAAAAAAATTCATTTCCGTGATGTTTTAATTACAAGGCCAGCAACGATAAAACGACGGAAATCGCGTACACCACGAGTGAGAATAATAGTCGGATTAATTAGCTAACCGTATAATCACCATAATACGGTGTGTGATGGTGATGGTGGTGCTGGTGTTGCTAATGAAATTCACGGAATGAGTAGTACCGGCCAAACATTGACGTATTCGTTTCAATTAATTGTTTGCTTTGACGAATCGTTTGAATTTTCCTTTTTCATTTCCTTTTATCTTCTACTTTTTCTTTTTTTGGGGGTTGAGGAAGGGGATCATCAATAATTGAATATATTATTGTTCCTACAATTAATTATAATTATATATTTCATTAAATAATTATAAATGAAATGAAATAAATCTACATTTGTGTAATTTGTATTGTAAGTAAGTATACGTGCATGGAATACTTATAGAAAAATTATATAATACGAATAAAACAATATCTGACATAAGTGTAAATAATATATCATCCCTTACGTGTATATATAATTCAAAGATACTAACACCTAAATTAATT
>JACGWG010000024.1:1154512-1180102 GCA_023678865.1 Polistes exclamans | reverse complement strand
ATACGTGTATACTTATAGAAAAATTATACAATATCTGACGTAAGTGTAAATAATATATCATTCCTCCTACGTGAATATATAATTCAAAGATACTAACACCTAAATTAATTAGCTTATCGTATAATTGTGGTAATACTCTGTTAGTACCGGTCTTGGTTCCGATGTCACGTTCCTGTTCTGTTTTACTCGATAATTGAATTTATTCGTACGTTTCGTTTATACAATAACGAGCACGGATGATAAAGTATCATACTAAATGTGAATTTAATTGTTTTACGTGTATGAGAGTTTTATTATTATATATAAAACAGGATATTATAATTATTACAATCATCGGAATAAATAAATGATATTAATAATACTATTCTAAGAAATACGTATTAATTCAAATGGTAATTAGTATACTTTTAATATCTTCTTCGTTCCTTTTTTTCTTACCTTGTAAATACACGAAAACCCCATTAACACTTTCTCTTTTATTTCTTTTTTATTCGCATTATCAAATAAAATATAATATTGAAATAACATATCACATCATAATAAATGAAAATAATGTTTATGCAAAATTTTAATTAATTATATATAAAAAGAACACTGAAAAAATAATAGTCGTATAATTTGCAAGATTAAAACGAAATCCCATACGTTCAAAATAATTATTAAAATGTATTATCATTTCAAAATGATTTTAACAAATGGTGTTTTCAGTAGAGTTAGGTGAATCTACTTAGGAGAATACGTGGTTAAGTTTTCGAGTACCAGTCCCCTTCCCCCCCTTCTTCAACCACCCACCCACCCACCGCGTGATCGATTCTCGAAAATTCGCTATTCGTCGAAGGGTTAGCTAGGACCCTTTTGCTAACAAGGTAGTAACGAACCAACCAGCTTTAAGCGTTACGTTTGATCGATCGATCACTTTGATTACCAGTTTAGGGCTTATCGCTAACCGTTTGTTCGTTCGAGCAAATGTGTATGTGTATGTGTGGGTGTATGTGTGTGTGTGTATGCGCGCGCTGACCCTTGGCCAACACCCTTTCCCTTTCTCTCTCTTTCTAAATTAGGATCACTTGGTGGAAGCGTAAATAAGATCAACGAGGGCAACGAAATCCCCATTGAACGTTGACATTATTTATCATCGTAAACCCATCAGTTCTTGACTAGAATGAATATTACGGTTACTATAGGATGGTGAAATGGTATTACACAATATGATTTTATTATAATAGTATATTAAATATTATTAAGAGTGTTTGAGTAATATTATTCAAGTTTAGTTTATATTGAATAATTTATTATATATATGTGACAAATATTGTTTATAGTTATATTTTTATATTATTTTATATGTGATATAAATATATATATTTGTATATTGTGATATTATATTTATTAACAAATTGAAAATATTCCTATATTTACTATTAAAAATACAGATATTATATTATAAAGTATTATTTGAGTAAACGAAATATTAATATGTGAGTGTGAAATTTAAATATGATATACATATTTTAAATATATATATATTCAACAAGTATTGTATAATACTATTTTAATATATTAATTCTTTAAATTATTTAAAATGAATTAGATTAATTTTATACAAGAGTGTTATATTTATTAACCAATTAAAAATAATTCTAGATTGACTACCATAGAAATTGATCTCTGGTATAATAATTAAATGACAAAATATTAAAACGTTATCTCGCGTTATTTAACTCGATAACAACCAGATGTACACTCGAGTCTTATTTTTCACAAATTAAAATGGAACAAAGGAAAGGGAAACGATCAAAATGTTCGTTGTTCGACGTTTTAACGTTTCAACGTTTTATCGTTTCATCAATATTAACGAGCAAACGTTTTCATTCATTCATTCATTCATTCATTCATTCATTCATTCATTCATTCATTCATTCATTCATTCATTCTCTATATTCCTCAACCACAATCTGTAACTTAATACACAAATATAATTATTTGTATAAATTACTACATTAAATACCACTCCAATAAATATCCAATAAACACACACACACATACACACATTTATATATATATACTTAAATTAAATTTCTTTAGTAATTGTGTTCATTTATTGTTTAGTTACACACGTTATAAGTCTTGAAATTAGTCATGCCACTTGAAATCCCTACGAAACCAACACGATTAGCTTCGAGGGATTACGAAAAGCTCTTGTGTCCTCTCAGTTCCGAGGATTAGGATAAGAGAACTTCTCTCTCTCTCTCTCTTTTACACACACACATGTTCTTTCTTTCTCTTAACACAATTATCAAAGGAAATGTATACATACATTCTATAATTATATATAATTAACTCTAATTAGATTATAATATTTAAATGTGTGTGTGATTTAATATACTTGTGTAATATTTAGAATAAATTAATATTATCAATACTATGATAGGATATGGGGATGATGTATTATATATTTTTTATATATTAAACATATTATTTAATTTGTTAATGTTTTTATTAATTTATATGCAATTTACAAATGGTAACATATATTATTTATTTTATATTATCATTGTGAATATATAAATTATGAAAAATTAAATCTCACTTAATATAATACATTTCCAATTATAATCCAATTTTTGTTTAATAAATAATAACACAATAGAAATAAAATGAGAATAATATTTTAACATAAGTGTTACGTAATATATTACTATTCTTTTTTAAAATAAAACTTACACCACATTTCAAATAAACTTTCCACATATTATTTCAATCAAAATTACGAATTTATTTTATCTCATTATAAAATATCAATCTATTTTAACGTTAAAAAATAATAATAATAAAAAACATTAGTTCCTATCGAAATTCATGATAAGATGATAAGTGAATAATAATCATCGTATCGATTGCAAAAAAAAAAAACAAAAAGAAAAAGAAACACAAATAAATAAATAAATTGCATTTCTTTAGAATAGTCCACGTTTAAAATAAATCGTTTCGAACAAGTGTTCAAGTTTTAAATACGCGAATCACGTAACCAATCCATGGCTACGTATTCCGGTAACTATGAATATCGAATCGGTGAGAGGAAAAATCGGTGAACGTGAAGAAGGTTAAGAGAGAGGGGAAAGGAGAGGAGGAGGGGGTGGGCGAGTGTTACCCTATTCGAAGTAACGTTGCTCGCGCGTAAAATCATCCCTTATTCCACTTTTCATCGGAACTGTTCGACCACTTTCCAGTCTGCACAATCACCCTAACCCACCCCAACCCAAACCCCACCCCAACCCTAACCCCATCCCATTCAAGCTCAGTTCAGTTCAGTTCAGCTCAGCTCAGGCCAGTCCACCCCCTACCATTGCGTTTTCCTTTTCTACCTTTCCACCCTGTCAAGTCCAATAGAGGGTGGGGGTGGGTGTGTGGGGGGGGTTAGGTTCGACTTTAGTTCGTAAAGAAGGTTCGGTACGAACTCGTTAAAACTTCTTTTCCACTTCTTCCATCTTTTTTTTCTTTAAAGGGCCCCCATACTTTCTTATCGATGAGATTCTTGTCGATTTCTTGTTTTTTTTAGTGTTTTTTTTTTTTATCGAAAGTGTCTCTCTTTGTTGAATATGGGATGGGGTGAGGGGAAATGTTTCTGAAGGATTTCTATGGATTTCATTTCCTGTTTTGGAATATAAAAATTAATAAAAAAGGAATAATAAAAGTTAATATAATATTTGTGCAACTAACTAATGATATTTAGGAATAAACATACGTATAATATGAATGTAGAAATATATATAAAATAATAATAATATATTATGTAATAAAATATTTAAAATAAATAATATTTATAATATGTATATATTAAGAATCGGATTAAATGTTTGGCACTCATGGACAACCATACTTTTTCTTTTATTAATTAAATTCTTGATTGTACAATTTTTTTGGTCGTAAAAAAATAATTTCTTTCCTGCTACGAAGTAAACAAAATTCTGAAAAATTTTCTTTATCTTTAAATTTCATTTCTTGTCTTGAAAAAAAAAATTTACGGGAAATAAATAAATATATGCAACTCCCAAATAATAATAATCGTGAATTACCGTAGGTAGTATAAATGCAAAAATATATATATATATATATATAAAATAAATAAATAATTAACATTCGAAGAATAAATGTTTATAATGTGAGTAATAACATTTGTTTGAATAAAGAGAAAGAAGAAATTATGATAAATGTACAAATTCGAAAGTGTTAAGATAAAAATTAACATTAATGCATAAAAGCTGAACAATGTTATGAATTACTTTATCCCTTTCTTTTTAATATTCTCATATTTTCTTTCTTCTTCTTCTTTCATTGACATAACCGTAGTTTATGGGGAAAAAGTAAGGAATAATTTATCTTACCTTTTCTTTTTATTTTGTATCAAAAAACATAACCATGCCTAAGTCGTTCGTTACATCTGTACGTGTGCTTGTGTCTCAGTTAAAAAAAAAAAAGAAAACGAAAAGAAAAGAACAAAAAGAAGAAAAAAAAGAAACTTCGTTACCTGTCCCAACGTTACCGCATTTGCATGTAAATGTGGTTCTCTTTCTTTCTCTTCTTTCTCTTCTTTCATCCACGACCATCATCATCATCCAACAACGACTACAACGATAAAAAATAATTCACCTACTCGTCCCAAGGACAACGACAACCACGACCTGAAATTTCCTATAAAACTTTGCAGTCGAATGTTCTTCTTTTTTTTAAATTCATCGATTAAATCCAATTTCGTTGTTGCGATTAGCATTTTAATCGTTCCCTGTGTCACCTACGTACTCTTCCAATGTTCTTTTATAATTTATGGAAACATAAAACAACAAAGAATAGAATATAATATCAGAGAAAGAAAGCTTGAGAAACAAAATTTATGCTGTATATGTATATATGTGTGTTCGTATGTGCATATGTTGAATAAAAATCTCGTATAATATATGAATCGCATAAACAGGTATATTTTCTTTTGTTTTTTTTTTAAGTTATACTTCTTTTGGTGCGTTTTGGAAAGTGAAGTTAAATGCAACCGAAAAATCGACACCACGAAGTTGTCGATATTTACAATGCGCGGGAAAATTGAAGTTTTTGAGGTTATATTCGTTTTGGTAAAGAAGTATAACTTCTAACGTGCGTATATAAATTCACACATCAGTTTTTTTGATTGTTGAAAGACATTCTGTCGGGTAATAAATACTTTTGAAATAATTAATACTTTATATGCAAATATTATTACGTTACGTTCGTTATTACAACATTTTATTGGACAATAAGTAATATCGCAATTTTCAGTATTTTTATTTATGTAAATAAATAATAATGAGAAACTTTATTATTGTTTGATCAATTTACAGAATAATATTTATAATCGAAAATGTGTGATTATATAAAATGCAATATTGTAAAATGATTTATCGAGTTTGTCATAAAACCAATTGAGGTTATGTTCATTTTTTAATATTCTCTGATATTTGTAAATATTTTATTCGAACGAATAATATTGTTTTTTAAATAATAAAAAAACATACTCGTTGTACATTTTCAATCATCAATAATTAAAAATCATCAAATTTTTATAAGATTCTATTTCATTGTTCCAGTAAAAATACTTACAATTAGAATTAAAAACAAATGAAAAACTTTATATAGAATATATTTTTTGGACAAGAATATTGATAATTAAATTTATATAGAATTTTCTGATGAAATGAAAAAGATCATTCCTATTAACAAAATTATCAAATATCATTACTTTTGTTTTCGGTTTATAAATGATTATTAATAAATTGTTAAATTGATAAATAAGTTCAACAGAGAAAGTATCGATTATAAATAGAAATATAATAATTGTAGTTTATTAAAGAAACATGAATTTTTAAATAGATCCTGTAACAACTTAGTCAGGTCATCCAATTAGTTTGCTAGAATATTCCTGGAACCGGAAATTACAATGTACTGTCAGGGACAGTCACAAAACGAGGCAAAATGAAAAGCTTGCTTGCTTGCTTGCTTGCTTGCTAGGCTTTCCTAGATAGAATGGAACCCCTTGCTAGATATATTCTCCTAAATATTCTAAACAATAAGAGAAAAAAGAGAGAGAGAGAGATGTAACAGAGTAATACGTAAAAAAAAAAAAAGTAAAAAGGAAAAAATAGTTAGCGAGAATAGGAATCCATAAAATAGAAAAAAAAAAAAACAAAAAATGAAACTAAAACTTTCACGAATACAATTTTTTAATCTATATCTTTAATCATTTGTTACAGAATCTGAAGAATCAGATCATGACGACGAATCTTTGGGTGGAACAGGTAAGAGATAATAATTAAAAAAAAAAAAATTAATTAAAATAAATAATAATAATATAATATATATAAATATATATATATATATATATTTTATATTATTATTTTCAAATTTTGTTAATTTCAAAAAAATTGAAATCACTTTCGATATAAATCATTTTAAACTAATTTATGTTTATTAATAAAACGATTAGTTATGGAACTGGTGTTTTAAATTAGATCAACGTTTTTATTGAAAAAAAAAAGAAGAATAAGAAAATATCGTGGATCAAGAAGGGTAACAAAAATGAATTTAAAAAAAGTGCATTGGTGAAACGGACAAGGTTGGGAAGGGGGAAGGGGGAGGGGGGGATAAGAGAGAAAATACTATCGTGAACTACTAACATCGGCAAATATAATTGAAGAATAATTAAGCTAAACCAATTAACGTTCCAATCCCGACCAACTAACCCCTCAGCCCCCCTTGCCCCCCTCCCTGTTTGTTCGTTCATTCCTTCGTGACATAATGAAGCTAACAGGAAAAGCTCTTGCAAGTACTTTCAAACAAAGTCGAATTTTGCAAAGCTCTTGAAACGCATGCAGCTTCTCGTAATTACCATCCCCCGCTTGAAGATCTAGTTAGTTGCGAAACTAAAGATCATTATCATTCGTGTCCTTCGTTGATAATAGAAAGAGAGAGAGAGAGAGAGAGAAGAAATTGTTTTTTTTTTTTTTTTTTTTTATTAAAACAACTAATAACACAAAACAACGCAATTACGATTGAATAAAAATAAAAGTATGTTAGATGAAGTATAACTATATATTGTTCGAGTTTAGAAATGGGTTGAAGTATGCACGTGTGTATGTTTTATTCAAATTTAGGTCAATGATCTTTAATTGAGAGAGAGAAACTCGAATGACCCAGATAAATACATTTTTTTAATATTTTCCTCGAATTATTCTAGTGTTGTGTATAGTTGTGTTTGTTCAGTAAAGTTCGATCGTGAATCACATAGAACTTCTTATTAATATTTTGTAAAATTATTCGTACGCGGTTTCATAACATCCACGAATTTATCTCAATTTTTAGGTTAATCGTATTATACTATATCGTATTTTATCATACTGTACACGTATTAACTTTTCTATATATAGTATAGTATAATTATTATTTTATATTAAACATTAGATTTACGAATATTGAATCAATTTGATTCTCATTTTTTAAATTTTATTATTTTAATATTGTTATTATATATATAATATTATTTAATTAAAATTTTTTTTTGTAGATATTATAGTGAAGTAATGTAAAAGATATGTATTTCTAAATATTAATTACTTCCTTTTCAATTTGTTTATATTTATTGCAAACGACGTTTAGAAAATCTTCAAAAAATAATAAACAAAACATTAATTCTTCAATCTAGCATTTAATATATATATATATATAATATTGTTTAATATGATAACTATATTAAAAATACTTTTCTTATATTTTAAACAAAATATTATATCACACTATACTATACTATACTATACTATACTATACTATAAAATGTCGACAAAATTGTATTTTTAAACGTAAAAACTTGTAATTAAAACGTCGTTCCTTTTCAAACTTGCTTTTGACAAGAAACGAAAAGAATTTAAAGAAAAAAAAAACATTGAAACAAGAAAAAGAGAAAAATTAAGTGAGAAAAAGAGAAAAAGAGAGAGAGAGAGAGTGTGTGTGAGAGAGAGTGAGAGAGAGTAGATACGAAATTGGAATCCTTTCGTTGTGAGTTAAACTAAACTACTTCTCCTCATCCTAGGAACCTTTAACGTTTCTCTTTCATCTTTGGGAATGTTATCGCTTGCCCCTAACTCTTTCCTCCCTTTTACCCACCCCCTTCTCACCCTCTCTCACCGTCTCTCACTCCTATTCGTTAAATCTACGTTTCCAGGAAACAGCAAATGTGATATTTCTCGTAAAAACTAGGATTCCATCCTACCATCGGATAAATACTACTGGTAACAGTAATAGTACTAATGATGATAGTAGTAGTAGTAGTAGTACTAGTTGTGATAGTTGTAGTAATAGTAATCGTCGACGTTTTAAAGAGACGAACTTTGAGCTCGGCTTTTCCGACGAATCAGCATTTCTTAATCCCTCTGAGTGAGTTTCTGAATCACCACTACTACTACCACCATCAAAAACCACCACCACTACCACCATCATAATCACCACTGACGAGAGTATCGGCTCGTGATCTTTTTCCTATGCTTGACACAAAAGTGTAGAAGAACTGGAAAGGGTGGTTGGGGAAAGAGGGAGGGGGGAGGGGAGGAGGGTAGTAATCAGGGTGTTGTAAAAGAGAGGTTGATGAACGATTCGTCATTAAATCACGATTCACTACGGTTTAACGTTTGGATAAGTTTTATGGTCGGGGTTGAGATAAAAAGAAAAAAAAAAAGAAAAAATAGAAAGATAGGAAGATGATAGAAATAGAATAGGAAAGAACGAATGAACAATAAGCAAGTAATTTATGCAATTCAGTCTGTAAACATCGGTATAATATTTGATCATTATCTTTATTTTTGAACATAAGACAAAAGGAATAGAAGTAATTTGAGTCATAAACAAATAATGGTATATATCATATTACTTTACAAAATGTATGTATATTTATTATATTTAATATATATTTTATATTAGGATGAACACCAAAAGTTCGTATCATTTTTTTTTTTTTATTAATAATTCAATTGCATGTAATGTAATTTTATTGACTACAAAAAATTGCACTATCTGAGAAAACACATATATATATATATATATATATATATATATATATATATATATATTCTTAATATAATCAAATATATTTATATATAACATATTATATTTATATTTTATATATTATTTATATTTATATATTATTATATATTATTTATTATTATTATTATTATTTATTTAATATAAGTTTAATGAAAATTTTTTTTACTTTTAGTATAAAAAATATTAACCAAAACTTTTCCAAGAAATTGCAAAGATGCACAATTTACAGCATTGCATTCTCTGACATTTTATGAAGTTTACATGTAAAATTTATAACTCGATATGGTATTCTGTGCATAAACAAAAGAGTATACTTTATTTTAATATAAGTTTCATTAAAATTTATTTACTTTTAGTATAAAAAATATTTACCAAAACTATATATATATATATATATGCATACTAGTTTTCTGTTTTCTATAAGAGTATATAAAAGAAATAAACAAATGAAGATAAATAGAGAAAATATGTGAGTTGTTTTGAAGCAGCATGAAGTTTGCCAACTTAATACCGATGCGCATCGCGTGCGCTGCGCATTGTGTGCACACGTTGCGCATCTTAGGTTAGGCCGTATCACAAAACATTCCGTGCGCGTTTCTCGAAACGACACAACCATTCCTCAACGTCGAAATACACGATCCACCCACTCTCTAGTCAGTGTTACGAATTTCAAGCGAACCGTACCTTCCCATCTCCACCCCTCATCCCTTCCCCCCCTTCCCCCCTTGTTTCCCCTGTTCCTCCTGTTCATGACTATCCAGTTAGGGCACGAGCCTAAAGTAGAAACTCAACTGAAGCTAACGTATCGTACGTGGAATCTCGAGTAATGACCGAAACCGCTCGTGCCATAGCAAATTTAACATAGCACTACTACTCTAACATATCTAACATCTTTCTTCTTCTCTGTGTAAGTTAGGTATATATACGTGTGTGTATGTGTGTTTGTTAGAGGGAAAAGGTTCTATCTCTATTTTTTATCTTTGTATTTATCATGAAACACAAGTTAGAGACAAAAAAAATAGGGAGTATTTTAAACGATTCCACCACAATATCTAACCAAAGTTATTCCGTTTAAATTTTATCTTATATTTTATTTTCACTTTTTTTATTTATTTATTTATTTGATTTATGTAATATTGTTCTCTATTTTTTTTTATTTCTGCATATGTTTTTGTAGGTGTATGGCTCTGTGTGTGTGTGTGTGTGTGATTTTATCTGTATCTTGAGCTTTCTATTTCTCACGAAACAAGATAGAGAAAAACGAGTCCTTTTCAGGTTTAAACGATTACCCCAGGTCTTTACCGAAGTACTCTAGTTTTTCATTCTATCTTTTTATTCTGATTTTTTTTGTTAAATAAAAATTGATCATTTTGTAATATAAATTATTATAGAATATAATATCACACACATACATACTCTTGTCAAAATTTATGTATACATTTATATCGATACAAAATACGTATATTGATATTTTATTCGTTATTGATAATTTATTCGAATTATCGACAGTTTTATCGTTAATCGATATAATACTTACCATTTGTATTACATACTTATAATTCTTTTTTTTTTAATTTTTATTCTATACGAATACAAATACGATGATATATTGTATATCAAGATTTTATTATCTCGTTTCTTTTTATAAAATGTTTTATTATCGATAGGTTATTTAAAATATAAATTTACCGATTGTATAATATTGTCTTGAAAACTTTTCAAAGTGTATGTACACATATATATATTTTATTTCTATTTTATATTGTTTATTTATCTACTTATCTGTCTATCTATCTGTCTGTCTGTCTGTCTGTCTGTCTATTTATTTTACATATCCTTTTACTCGTTTAGTTGCGACAACTTCATGACTCTTCCTATCGTTTTCTCGTATGACGTTAAATGCATTTACTATGATATGATAAAACAAACCCCTGTACAAGACGTTTCCCATTACGAACGAGTACATACATATACACATACATACATAAGTGTACTTTCGTCTTTTAACATCGAATCTCAATGTAATCATCAAATCTTTTGATTATCCAAAAGTATTACAGGAAGATTAGAAAAATTCATTGAAGTATTAACAAAACTAAATTAAAATCATAATCGAAATATCTAATAATATAAATAGGAAAATATCGCGTTTCAAAAAATCATGTTTCATGATATTCGATAGATCGATTAATAATAATATTGATATATTAATTAAGTATTAATTATTGTTACCGAATGAAACATCGACAAATTATTGAAAATATATTTTGAACGAGTTAAATTTATCAATATAATTAACGTTTAAAATAAAAAATATTACTTCTACTTTATTTCTTTTTATTATTTGTAAACAAAATATTGGATTAATATGAAATATATTTGAAGTGATATTTGATTCTTTTAAAAATTGAAATTAAACGATTTGAACAATTGACTAATTTTGAAAGTGATGTAAATCCATTTGCAGTTTGTAAATATACATTATTTTAATTAAATTAGCTTATAAAAGTAATGTATAATATATAATCAAATTACACATCGATAAATTAATATAAACATTGTCAAACTTGATATAATTAATGAATATTTTTAAATAAACCAATATATGCAAACCTTTAATTTTCTCGAAACAATAGAAAACCTGAACATACACCACTTTCAAAATAAACGATCCATAAAAATTGTTGTTAGATTTTTATAAACGATTGATAACAAATTTGAATTAAGTAGAAAAACAAAACAAATCACATGAAGAACAGTTATTTTCACGATTAAAATCGTAAAACTGTGTGTGTGTGCATTAATCGATGTGTCGATTTTAATGTCGAAAATATTCGACTATAAATACATACATAAATACATATATATATACATGAGTATATAGAGGAACAAACGTGAAACGGATTAAATCGGAAATTCTGCACGAAATATAAGCCCACATAATTAACGGGCAATCTGTCGCAATTCGCACGTACCTACATATTTGGCATGCGTAGTCGTTCTCTATCGTCAAAAGGGTCATGTAATTAGGTTCGATCAAATCAGAGATAATTTCCAATTTTGGAACTCCCTTTCCCTTTCCTTTCCCTTTTCCCTTTCCCTTTCTCTCATACTAATTCTCTATTATTTTCTTTCACCATCAATTCACGTATTTCGTACTTCTACTCGTCTCGAAGTACCATTAAAATAATTCATAGATAAGAACAAAAAAAAAACGTATGGAAACCATAAATTAGAAAGATTCAATTTATTTTACATATAAAATGTTGACAATTTCGTAGATTAAAAATCCAAGTTGAATGATAACATATTGTTGATACTATAAATACATAAATAAATATATACAAACATACATACATATCATTAGATATGTTCTATTGATAGAATATATCTATCTATAGAACCAACTATGCATTAGATCTATCTATCTATAGAATATATCTAGAAATATATCTATTAGATAGATTCAATTTATTTTACATATAAAATGTTGACAATTTCGTAGATTAAAAATCTAAGTTGAATGATGACATATTGTTGCTACTATAAATACATAAATAAATATATATTATACAAACATACATACATACATATATACATGTATACATTCTATTTGATTTCACTCTTTGCTTACTTTTCTTTCTTTATTTCTCCTTGTTGGCAATAAATCGAGCTAAAAAGTACGACTTTCGAAAACATTTTCCAAGTTTTCGGTGAGAACTATCTATCCATGTCTTTGTTATCTCAAGAATATATATATATATATGTACATATATATATGTAAGTAAGTAATATGTGTACACCAAAGTATCTTCTGTCGTTGACAACCTAGGAGAAAAAGGGGTGGAGGAAGAGAAGGAGGAGGATGAGGATGGCTGCCAAAAGGGGTTGGTTTTCGTTATAGTGAAAACCTGGTTCTAGCCATATCCAAGAACCCAAGAACGGGCATGATGGTATGTGGTTCCTTTCATAAGGTCATACGGGATACTGAATACGTCGGAAATAAATTGATAACACCACTGGGAATGTCAGAAACCGTCTCTACTATCTGTAAACACATTCGTCTATATATTTTCCATCATCTTTCTCTCTTACTCATCCCCATCCTCCCATATTATCTCTCTCTCTCTCTCTCTCATTCACTCACTTTATTTCATTTACTTTTACCTTTTCTCACTTTCTCTTACACATTCGCTTATATATTCTCTTTCCTTCTCACTCACACATATTATATTTCTCTCTGTCACTCTAATTCATTTACTCTCTCTCTTTCTCTCTCACTCTTTCATTTTATCTCATTCGCTGTTACCTTCTCTCACTTTCTCTAACATATTTATTTATATATACTCTCTCTCTCACATTTTCTTTTTCATTCTCTCTCTCTCTCATTCTATCTTTTTCTCTTTCTTTTACACACTGATTTTATTTCATTCACTCTTACCTTTTCTCACTTTCTCTAACACATTCATTTATGTATTCTCTTTCTTTCTCACTCACTCATACACTCACTCTTTCTCTCTCTCTCTCTTTCTTTCTTTATCTTTGTGTTTCTCTCTGACACGTTGTAGTATGTATCTATCTATCTCACACCGTTAGTCCTTTCGTTGGTATCATACTGAAAGCTACGTTTTATAGTGTATGTGTGTGTGTGTGTGTGTGTATGTGTGCACACTGGCTTTTGAATCCTTCAGACGAGAGTAATCGATCGATATTATGATTCACTATTGAATTTAACGCATAGTTGGTACGATAAAGAATATTATCGATATCGTTATCAAGGGTATTCTTCGGGGACCACACAGGATAATAATAAAAAGAAAAAGTAAAAATTAGAAAGAAGAAGGATCTATGATTTTATTATAACTATCCTCGTAAAAAATGTTCTTTTCTGATCAGTTATTATTTTTATGTTAAAAGATTCTCTTATAAGATTGTAAATCCTTTTTGTTTTATTTTTCGTTAATAATTCATTTCAATGATATGATTTTGAAATCTTAAAGTAGTAATTATAAACAGTATCTTATTGCAGTTGTTAAATAATTATTTATTGTTACTTAAAAATCTTGACTTTAAAATATTATAATATTAATAGTAAAAATAAGGGGAGTATTTTTATTAGAAAGATAAATCAAATTGATTCACATCTTCCAAATTCATTTGTTTCTTCTTTTTTTATTCAAACATGAAGTCGTATTTATAAACAATATCGTATTAAAGTTGTTACAAAATTATTAATTATTACTTACAAATCTTGACTTTAAAATATTATAATATTAATAATAAAAATAATAAGAGATGTATTTTTTTATAAGAAAGATAAATCAAATTGATTCACATCTTCCAAGTTCATTTGTTTCTTTTTTTTTTTTAATAATGTGATTTCTAAAACATGACATCATAGTCATAAACAATATCGTATTGCAGTTGTTAAAAAATTGCTAACAATTATTTATACATATCAAGTCTTCAAATATTATTACTTTAATAATATTAATATTATTAATAATTCAATTAGTTGTTTATCACGTCGAAAAATATAATTATTAATAAATGAATCACAGAGGGAAGTTAGACAAGGTAAATCAGAACTTTATGTTTCGATCTTGTTCAAAATTTCGTCTCTTCATTGAAACTTCTTCAACAGCTATAAAAAATATATTACATAATCTCAAAAATACTTAAAAAACTACTACATATTTTGATATATATTCCTATTATAACTTTAAAACTTATTAATAATAATAATAAATAAGAGAATATTTATAAGAAAAATAAATCAAATCGATCCACATTTCCTAAATTCATCTTTTTTTTCTTTTTTTTTTTGTTTTTTTCTCTTCTTTGATCCGATCAGAATCACTCGACACGTCGTTTGTGTTGGTAAAAAGAAAGAAAAAAAGGAGAAAAAAAATTGGAATAAAGGTAGAACACGAAGGTAACGGGAAAAGAGGAGGAGTAGGTGGTTGGGGGTGGTGGTAGATGGGGTAGGAATGGGGTGGAATAGACGAAGTATTGTCCAAAAATAAGTTGGAACGATCGGGGAACGAAAGCGGGTCGGTTGTTTACGGGTCAACCTTCCGTAGCTTGAAACGAAATCATTTTATTTTTCTGTCGGACCAAAGCATATGAGAATGAAGTTTGAATTTATGTGTTTTTTTTGCCGACCAATTTCTTTTCTTTTTTTCCTTAACTGTTTTATTTTAACCCCCACCAACCCCACCCCACCCACAGTCAAAAGGAAAGCCAGAAAGAATTGAACAGAATATTCGTTGCTTTTTTTTTTTCCCTTATCGATAATATTTCATTCTTTCTGTCATATTTTCTTGTTAACGAAAAAAACGTCCTTTTTTTTCTATTCATGATCGATGGGTTATCCCATTCCTTCGAACTCGACCCCCAGTTTCATTAAAAAAAGTGTCTTTCATTCGATTTATCGATAAAATTATCGATTATTCGTTCGATTCGAAAGAAATTATTATATATATATATATATAAATGTGTATAGTTTTGTTTTATTGTATATAGTGCGATACCTTTATCGAAATAATTGGCCACTAATTAACTTCAATGAATAATCGAATCTTTAATACAACACAATCAGGATTTGACCGATATTTCCATTGTATTTTTTCACGAATAAAAATTCAATGGTATTGTTTAAGTTTGTGTGTTGGAGAAAAGAAAAAATAGTTAACAAAAGGACAGATGGAATTGTTAAAAATATTCGAAGAAAAGTTATATCAATAATAAAATATTGCAAAATGTTATGCAAGTATATTTCGTAACGATAAATAACTTTATTGTTTTTTATTATTTAACAATAAAGTATCGTATTGTTCGAAAAAATTGTGTGAAAAGAAGTTGCATTTAATAAACGAATGTTCTGAGAAAATAAAAATTAAAAACAAATGGACAAATGTTTATTGTTCCCATTTTTCTTTCTTTCTTTTTATTTTCTCTTTTATTAAATGAATTTTTGTTACAACAATAAGGAAGCTTTGGATAATTTAAAACGTTGAAAATAAATAAGTATATTAATGCACTCATGCGTGCTATTAATTTATTACTTTTCTTTAAATAATTAAATGCTAAAGCTTTTAGAGTAGAGTAACATGCAAATATACTCACGAACGTGAGAATTTACTGTCTCTCGTTTCCCAATTTCTATCGTTATAAACATTTCATCTTTTTAATTAACTAAAATCACGATGGGGTATCATTTTAAACAACTTGTTTTTAATTATTAACAAATAATCTCGTCAATATTTAATATACGATAAACTAACATTGTCATATAAGGATCATTATAATTATAACAATATTGTAACATTTTATTTTGATGAATTTACGTTGAAAAAAATCTATATCCTTTTTTAAGATTTATTTAAACATTCTAATTGATATCAATTTAATCGTCAAAGTAATATAATTTTAATCGTATGATAAAACGTTGTTTAATTTTCACGATAATATTTGCATTTACACATATATGATATAATAATAAGACGTTTACATTACTTTGTGTTAAGTGTAGCATTTGATTAATCTGTTTTAAATTCTCGCAAAACAAATTTTATTATCAATCAAACTTTTACATCTCATATAATAAAATACAACGTTTATATTAATAATCAAACATTCTTCCTAATAAAAATTTAAAAATATTGTGATACAAACTGTAAAAAAAAAAGAAAACAATTGTTTTAATATCGACAGAGAATGAAGATGAAAATATTTCACGTGAAAAACAAAAATTAATAATAAAAAATAAATATATTATTATATATATAAGAAGAAGAGTAATTTATTTCGGAGTGGACCAATAATATGTTTATATTTGTTGTATTGGTTGTTTCAAGTCATGGTACGACTACAAGCTACGATGGGAGCCGAAGGAATATGGCGGGGTTCAAATGTTACACGTACCCTCGGATCACATATGGCGTCCCGACATAGTACTCTACAACAAGTGAGTTAATAAACTATGTTATATACGCGTTAACATAATAATTCATCATCGATTACATATATATATATTATAGTTACAATCCCATTGACATAATATACATAATAATATAGTAGAAAATGGGTATAGCATGTTACCAAATAATATGGAAATCGATCGTACCATCGTTGTTTTTTTTTTCTATCTCTAATATTTTCAACCTAATTTTTCCAACACACACATAATCATATTATAATATTATTTAAACTTATATACAACGAAAAATAATAATCATAGGGCGACAAAATTATAAAATAATGTGAAATAATATTTTTTAAACGAACGTTGCGATCGATAACCGGAAGAATACGAACAACAACAACAACAACAACAACAACAAGAATAACGAAACAAGAACAAAAAGAAAAAAGAAAAAAAAAAGTTATAAACGTCCTACGTGCATTATAATTGCATTTCGAAGTATATAGTTGAGTACAATCTATTTTTTTACACGCTCGCACACGTACACGCATAAAAAAACACATGTTTTTAATCTATATACATATATATATGTAAAGTATAAATCTATACTTATATATCCCTTAAATCAAATTAATTTCTCTGCTGTGATTATTTTTTTCTCTCTTTTCTTTTTTTTTTTCCTTTCAAAATATCTCTTTTCCTTTGCTTTTACCTTTTTTTTTTTTTTCTTTTTTTTCTTTCTTTCTTTTTCTTCTTCTTATCGGAACGCATCTCGTTATCGTAAAAAACTTGTTTCCAACAACAAATTAAAAACAAAAAATTATTCACATTTACTATTAATTATAATAAAAATCTTTTTTTTTTCTAAACAATTTTTCATTCCAATTGTATAAGACAAATATATATTTATAACAAATAATATATTTAATTTGTAACGATAAACAATATGCGAGATGCGTTATTGCATTTATTGGGCGTGATTGGTTTTTGCCCTTTCGGATTTCTTTTGTTTTTTGCTCGAAAAAAAAAGAAAAGAAATGCCAACGAGAAATAAAAAAAAAATAGAACCAGACGAAGCCCTCCCCCTTTTCGAAAGAAAAAAAAACAAAATATTATAAGAAAAAATAAAACCCCGTAGTTATCTCGGATTTAGATTATTATTCATATCGCATGAAACATGGGCGCTGCGGCGAATATTTATTATACTACACATATACATATATATATATATATATATACATATATATAATATATATTTATATTTATATATATATATATATTACAAAAATTATGAAAATATATTTATTTTAAATTCGCTTTGCTTTTTTTTCCGATAAATTACGAATATATATATATATATTATATATTCGTAAGGATTCAGCGAATTTAAAGGATAAAAAAAGAAAAAAAAAGAAGAAAAGAAAAAAAAAAAAAGGAAAAATAAATTATAAAACAAATCTATCGACAGCGTACGAGTCGAGAGTGAGTATGAATTTTTTTTTTTTAAAGGACGAACAAGAAAATAATAAAAATTAACGAGGTAAATATAAAAAAAGACAATGAGAAATTAAATAAATTAATAATAATGAGAAATATCGAAAAGAGTGAATTTTTAAATAAAATTAATATCTAAGGAAATAAATAATGAAACAACAAGGCTCTTATTTCCGATCGATAAGAAAATAAATCGAAGAGTAACAATGGGACGATTAATTTTCGATAGTTTTTTTTAATAAAACAAAAAAATAAATATTTCTTTAACATTATTACGTCAATGTGTAATACACCAACGTGTTGTCTGCTAATTTCATTTCTCGTGGTTTTCTTATTAGTCTTTTTCATCCTTGTTTTTCTAATTTTCTTTTATCTATTTTTTTTTACTTTATTTTCTTTAAACTGAATAATTATTTTTAGTAAATAATTTAAAAATAATGTACAATTAATTATAAAACTATTTTATAGTGCATTATTACTTTTAATTCATTTATCATTTATTCTGTAATTCAAAAACTTATTGAAATCTTATAATATCGAATTGAATTTTTTATTATTTCAATGTACAAAAAAAAAATATAAATCATGTTTCCTAATTTATTTATTAATCATTTTTTTACGTTATGTCAAAGAAGTAAAACATTTAAAATTATGGAACTTTAAGGAAACAACACAAATATATACTTTTATTCGATACAATAAAATAAAATAAATAAAATGAAAAGAAAAAAATGGCAATTAAATTTTCGATTTTTACTTTCTATTTGAATTCGTCAAGAATTCGTCTGTCTTTTTCCTACAAATCGAGAAATCCCTTTAAATGGAAACCTAGCGTGAAAAATACAACTGGCAAATATTTACAAATGTAGAAATATTCAAACGGTATCTCGACGTATGTAATATATAAGTACATATTTGCATACATAAATGGTATTCGACGTGGGATAAATGTAATATTTGAAATAATTTCAAAAGCATCGATTCGATAAGAATTTTTATACAAATTTTCTCTGCGATATTTATATTCTTCCTTATATAAAAATGTTCTTTCTTTTTTTTTTTAGAAAAGAATTTCATGCACAGAAAGTATTAAAAAGTATATGTATACTATAAATACAAATATATACTGGATAGATTTACAGTAATCATAATAGAATCAAACTTTTATAGTTTCCAAGTTATACGAGCTAGTTTTATACATGTATGTATATTTATTCCTATGTCAGTAGAGAGAAAAGACGATTTTATATCGCGTTAATAAAAGTTTATGTTTCTTTTTTCTCTTTCTCTCTATATGTCTATCTCTTTTTTTCATTCTGAATGTATGTGTTTTTCTATCACACGTTTTCAAAGTAATAAAATAAAAAGAAGAACTAACAAACAAAACCAAAAAAAAAATGAAGAAAAATCATCCTGGACAACGAATATGTATGACTGATATGAAACAAACTTCCAACTATTATATAAATACGTATGTTGAAATTGTTTGATGATTAATAAAATGAAAACAAACAAAATAATAAATAAAAGAAGAAAAAGAGAAAGAAAGAAAGAGAAAGAAAAAGGAATAAAAAAAAAGAATAAAGAAGTTGAAAGGAAAAGCTTTTTAAAGGGACTGTTGGTTTGACTATACTTTTCGTATTTCGGATTGAATATCGATGATACGAGCCAATAAGGTTTGCCATTCGCTACAAACTTTTATTCGAGTTTCGTTTCGATACTTTCATGGTATAGTACGATATTATATGTAAAACTAGGTATAGGATATAATGATATATCATTTTTAAGTATATATATATAAGCAGAATAAATATTAATATATAATATAAAGTGAAACATTGTTTATATATTGTTGACCAAATTAAGATTGAAATTTTGTAAGTTAGATTTGTTAGAGTGAGTTTTATTTCAAATGTAAATGAAGATAGTTATTGCTATATGTAAAATTAGTAAAAAGTATTCTTACTTTCTATATATCCATAATTTCTTTTTCATTCAAAGTGTATAACATACACATTTAAAAATATATATAATAAAATGAAATATTTTTTATAATGTGTGAACCAAAATATCAATTCTTAATATGAGATTAGTTTATTAGAGTGAGTTTTATAGAAATTTTGAGTTTATTAAAGTGTTATATATGTAAAAATATTAAACAATACTCCTACTTTCAATATACCACTAATTTCATTTTTATTTAAAGTGTATAACATACACATTTAAAATATATATATAGAATAAAATGAAATATTCTCTGTCTCTATATTATCATGTAAACCAAAATAAAAATTCTAAATATGAGATTAGTTTATTATAGTGTTTTTGATAGAAACTTTGAGTTTATTAGAGTTTTATATGTAAAAATATTAAAGAATACTCCTACTTTCAATATACCACTAATTTCTTTTTTATTTAAAGTGTATAACACACACATTTAAAATATATATATGGAATTACATGAAATATTCTCTCCCTCTCTATATTATGATGTAAACCAAAATAAAAATTCTAAATATGAGATTAGTTTATTATAGTATTTTTGATAGAAACTTTGAGTTTATTAGAGTGTTTTTGATAGAAACTTTGAATTTATTAAAGTATTATATGTAAAAATATTTAAAAATATTCCTACTTTCAATATACAACTAATTTCTTTTTAATCCAAAGGATATAAAATTTAAAAATATATATAACACACAAAATAAAATATTCTATATAATATGTATCACAAAATAACAATTCTAAATATGAGATTACATGATTACAGTGAATTTTCCAATGAAATTTAAATGACGATGGTTATTGGTATATACAGGAATAATAGGTATACTATATATAATCAATATATATATACCAACAGAGCGATTCCTTCGACTACAGACTATTTGGAGAATCTGCTAGCTCGGCTTAATGCTACGTGCCAGTGTCAGAAACACGTACGAAATGTGAGATAACAACACCACCTACGCATGTCTGACCAATACAAACATATAAACCTCTAGATTGCATGTATTGTGAGACAGAGTGAGTAAATGAAAGAGACTGACTTAGAGAGTAAGTGAGAGAGAGAGAGAGAGAGATAGTTATACATGGAACCTAATCGTGCGAGCTTCAAAGGTCATCCATGGCGCTTATATATCGATTAAGGACTAACTGACCCGAATATTCGTCGAACAGAACTACTATACGCGTTTATGCGCAATATGCATATATCCTGCACCAAGAAGATTCTCTTGTAATGCAAACACGAATATTGATATGACTTCGAGGTTGATATCACTAGAACCTAGATACATATACATATACATATACATATACATATATAAGAATGTACTATTTCACGTATATAAGTATACAAAACGTATACGTTGTACAATATTCTAAAACTGTTGATATAAATGTGTTACACTACTATATATATATATTTTTAGAAAACATAGAAGAATATTTTTCAAACGATATTTTTTTCTTTTTAGGTGATTGAACAATGTAATTCGTCATTAGTATTCGTTGCATTTGTATATTATATTGATTTGTTAGAATACGTGTCATTTTATGATTCGATGATTTCATTGTTTTTCTTCTCTTTCTCTCCTTCTCTCCTCTGCACTCTTTTTTAGGACTATTGCAATTGTAAAATTGATATTTCGATTAAGATTTAAGATGCGTATGAACTCCTCCCCACCTTCCCCGTTCCCTTCCATCGTTTCAACTTTGTTTCTTTTATCATGGATAAGATACTTGGATTATTTACGAGTTTTTCCTTGAGTTTTACTATCCTCTCGATATATTACTCTACCTCGGTTTGTTTCTTTTTTATTTTTTTAATACTCTTAAACGATAAAACCACACTATTACTTCATATTTTTCTCGAGTTACTTATTCTTCGAATCCCCACCTGGATTTTACTGGTTGCGGTTAAGTAATCAGGTTGCCTCTTTTTTCTTTATATTCTTTCGTAAACTGTATTTTATTACATCGAATATGAACTTAACTAAAGTTGATTTTCTTTTGTTTTTTCTTTTTTGGATCTTCAAATACAAATGGACTAAAGTTTTATTCCCCTATTTCTTCTTCATTTCCCAAACGATTATTCGGTAAATAGTTAAAACACGAACACCGCGGTTTGCGAAACATAGTTTAATTAAACTACTCGGTTCCTCCTTCCCCCCCCACCTCTTCCCAACCTTCTTCTTCTTCTTCTTTTTCTTTCTTTTTTTTTCTTTATCGGTTTCATTCTTTCGCCCCTTGGCAATTGCCTCCCACAAGACGGAAATAGCAAACGAGTAGTCTAGTAAGCTTTAACGAACGGAATTGGTTAAGGTTTCCTTTCAAGAAGAACTTCTTCTTCTTTACTTCGGATTGTTAAAAGCTAAAGAAAAAAAATAGTATTGGGAAGGAGGAGGGGGGAAACATATTAAAAATGAACGACAGTAAAACTCACTCGCCGAGAAATTATTATTGTTTTCTCTTTTTTCCGTATTTTATTAGAATTACTTTTTGTAGGTGTGATACGATTATAATCTTAAAATTGAGATTAACAATTTTTACGCGTTAATCAAAAAGGATGGGGGAGATAGTAATAGTTATATTTAATCGTTTATTATTCGTTAAAAATTTTTTAATAAAGTTAGATGTAATTAAAAATAAAAATTGAACAGTTTGTATTGAAGGATCATTTTAGGTATTTTTTTTTTATAAAATTTAGTTTGAAAAAATACTATTTCAATATGTGGTTGATTAATTATGTATTATTTTAATAATACTTCCTGCCAATTTGAAATAATTTTATGTATTTCTTAACAAAAAATTTACCTTTCAAAATATTATTTAAATTTGTGTGATCAATTAATGAAATATTATTATTTAAATTATACTGCTACACACAACAATAAATATAATATAATAATATATTAATCATAAATTAAAAAAATAAGAGAAAAGATTGTACATTTTTAATAATACAAATAACATTAAAAATATTACAAATTACATATATACATATACAAATACATACAAGTATAAGTATACTTACTCAAAAAATATATGTAAATGAAATATTACTTGACACATTCTAGAGAATTAATTAACCAGTGGAAGAGAAGTTTTTTTTTTTTTTTATAAATACGTTGTCAAGGAATAAAAACGTACATATATACGAACCGTACCCATAGAAATATACACGTACACACGCATACACACATTGATAAATATTTCTAATAACAGGTGGGTCAACGTATAGAAATCAACGTCATCTCGGAATAGTCGAAGGCTAACGGTACTTCGTTTAATAGCGTTCATTAAACCTTTGGAATTTTCTTGCATGCATTAACGTGATGAAAAATCCCAACCTTCAATTCCTACCTAACCCTTTTTTTCTTACTACTCCCAGCTTTTCTCTTAGATTTTTCTTTACCTCTTTCTTTCCCAAGAAACCCCCTGTCCCTCTTCCCCACCCAACCACCCACATGAGGAAGGGGTTTCTCTTGCTCGATTAAACATCTTACAATTTAAGGAGGTTAAGAAATAATAAAGAAAAAAATAATACGAAAATAAGGTGAATCGAAAAAGCAGGTGTGGTTGTTCTGACAATTCAATTCGATCATAATTGTTCTTAACAAATAGAATTTAAATGTTGACAATCGCATTCATTGAACGCTTTTGTATTTTTTTTCTTTTTTTATATCCAAGGTTCATTTGTTTCTTAATTAAATACGATAATACGTGACTGGGAAGGGTATACAATTGTGATCTTTACATTTTCTTTCTTCTTCGTTTCCTTTCTTTTTTTATTCTTCTCAAAACAAAAGCAAAACGGAACAAATAGAAATCGTATATATTCACTGATTAAATTAGAATAATTAAATAATAAAAAGAAAAGAAAAAATGCATTATCTTAATTGAACTTAACGTATTATAATTATAAATATGATTTATAAGAAATTCATTCAATTGAAATCATTTTAAACATAACTGTTTTATTTCTGATTTTATCCAAGAGAAAATTTTCAATTAAGTATCAATGGTTTCTAGTACAAAAGAAAAAAAAACCACGTTATTAACCACAAAGCATAAATTATCCAAAACAAGTATTAAAAACAAACTCGAGGAACAATCTTGCTTCTATAGTTTTTACTTTGGAAAACAAAAAAGAACTATTTATAAAAAATCTCGGTAGTAGGTTGATTAAGTTTTAGTACGAGTGTCGTTTACGAGTTTGAGATTGTTTCACGTTTATATCAGTTCGGAATATGAAACATTATTTTTTGTTTCTCTATCTCTCTCTCTCTCTCTCTCTCGAAATATATACACCATATATATATATGGTGTTACGATATAAGAGAAGAGAATGAAATTTCATTGATCGGTAAGGTGCACAAAATACTTCCAAACCTAAAGCATATCGTATGGTAACTTATACTATTTCGAAACTAGCTTTACTTACTTACACATGCACAAAGCACACATACATTCTATCTCTCACTCACTCACTCACTCTTGTTATCTATCGAACTTTTAACCGATACGATGCATGTGAAATAAACATTGAACGTTTATATAACGTCTGTAAAAAAACAAAAGAAAATAAAATAGAAAAAAAAAAAACGTTTCCCCATAAATATTTGACGATAGAGAAAACCAGGATATTCTTCGACACGTTGCGAAATGAAAATGTTTGACCAGTTTCATGGAAAGTATCGTTTTTTATTTCTTTTTTTATTTGAATATATATATATTGCAATGATTACATCTTTATAGTGTAGTTTTGTTTAAGAAATTGCATAAAAATTCAAAGAATGCTATAATGAGAAGGTTATAATCTTAAATTTTATATATAAGGTGCATTATTATCTTTATACACATGCGCAACATTCGGAAGGGTATGTAAACAATATTCAATACAAATAATTTGATAGATTTTCAACGCTGTATTTCGAAGAAATGTTGTTTTTCTGAATAGTTCGCGTCAATATTTTTTATACTTTTAGCAAACGGATTTTCATGATTTTTATATTAAATTAAAGTACACTCTTTTGTCTACGCGTAGA
>JACGWG010000024.1:1095098-1145689 GCA_023678865.1 Polistes exclamans | reverse complement strand
GAAATTGAGTAAAAGTAAAAGAAAATATGGATACAATAAAAAATATCTATAATAGATAGTTAAAAATGGAATATAGGAGTAGATAATGTGTCACTGATATGAATTATATTAATAGATAGTATTTTTATAAATTTATCTTTCTCTTTTTACTCTTCTACTCAATGAAATTAAGTAAAAGTAAAAGAAAATATAGATACAATAAAAAATATCTGTAATAGATAATAATAAGGGGAATAAAATAGTAGATAACGTGTGTATCGTTGTGATACGAATCACGTTAATAAATAATATTTATTTATATATTTCTTTTTTTCTTTTTATCTTCCCTTCAATGGAATGAGACAAAAGTAAAAGAAAGAATAGAAAGTATCTGTAATGGATAGTAAAAAGGGTTATAAAAGAGTAGATAACGTTGGTTTATACAGATAACACATTATTAGATAATATTTTTTCAAATTTATTCTTCTCTTCTTTCTCCTCCATCCCATCTCTTCGTATTCTTTTATAATTCTCGTTTATTCCTCCTTTTGTATAATAGATAATATGTAATAATAGTATCTATTACACAATAATATTTTTCTATTATAATATATGAAATCTACTATTAACGTAAAAATCATATTTTCAAAAAGAAATCATTTGTAATATTATACACCTTCTCTTCTTATATTACCCAATGAAAAATATCCTAAATTTTATTATCAAACTATAAAAAGAAAATAAATGAAAGAAAGAACAGTAAATACAATTATTTAACAAAACTATATACACATAATTAATTTCATTCCAACTTGAACAAAGATACTTTAATAGATCAAAAAAAACAAAAACCCCTTTAAAACAAATTACAATTTTCCACATTAGTAATAATAAACGTCACCCTATCTGGCAGCTGCAAACATACATAGATAAAAAAAAAAAAGAAAAAAATAAGCCAACAAAACAAAAGGTAATAAAAGAGATCAGAAAAATGTATAAATCCAAAAAAAAATAGAATGCACGAGAAAGCATGACGAAAAAAAGAAAGTAGAATAATAAGAAGAAGAAAAATCAATGCTGATGGAAAGGAAAAAGACTGAAAATACCACTACCACAACTACCACTAATACCACTACCATGAGAAGTATGTAACATCGACTTGCATTGTGTTGCTCTGGGAGTGCACTCTTTGCTAAATCAGTCGGTCTTCTTCTTCTTCTTCTTTTACCTACCTACCTACCTTTATTTTTTTTCCCCCATTTCTTTTTTTTATCTTCTCTTTTACACTCTCACCTTTTTTAACCCCCACCATTACTATCACTACCACCAATACTAACGCGTCATTTTCTTGAAGCAATCCTTCGGTTCTTACGTAACCTTGGTTCACAAGATAAAAAGAAAAGAAAAGAAGAAGAAGAAAAAAGGGATAACGAGATATCCGAAGAGTCGTCTTTTCTTCTTTCACCCCCTTACCCCCTCCCCCACCCTCAGCCCCCTTATACCTTAGAACCTCTTCTTACCAACCCTCTCAACTTTTCCTTTCCTTTTCCTACCGAAACCAACCCCTCTCTGTTTTCCACTTTTCACGCCTGAATACTTTTCTTCCCCCCCTTTTTTTCTTTCTTTTATGTTTCCCTCTCATTCTAATATTCCTTTTCCTTCTTCTTCTACTTTTTCTTATAGGTGTGTGTATAGTTATCTCTTTTTCTCTTATTGTTTGAAACGTAAGCGTCGGTTTTCGCACGGCTGAGTAAACTGCGAAGGAAGTTTGCCTTTCGAAAATGCAACCAAAAACTTGTCTACATTGTACCTTGAGATCCGTGAAAATGCATCGCATAGAGGTACTCTATTTAATAGTATTTCTAGATCATTCACAATAAGATGTTGTGTATACTTCGGTTATTTTATATAGAAGATAATATTTATTCGTGTATATGTGTTTGATATGAAAGATATATAGGTATAATTTTTTTTATGGTTTTTAGTATATTATATAAGTATGTTGATTTATCTATATCTTTTTTAATTTTAATGTAAAATTATGTGATTTAAAAAGTATATTATAAATTGTTGTTTTTATAATTTATTATATCTTTTTTATTTTTAATATAAAATAATGTGATTTAAAAGTGTATTCGTATTGGTGTTAATAATTTATTTTTTGATTTTTAATGTATATTATGTGAAACGAGTTGTCAACAATTGTATTTAAATTGTTTTACTTTTGTTTAATATATGATTGATAAAGAAAATTTGAGAAAGAATTTAATTTGAATTTTTATGAATTTATATTAGGAATTTTATAAAAAGTTTTTCATATTTTCCATCACAATATTGAAACCACATTTTCATTACAAAACTTAACTTATTTAACTCAAATAACATATAATATAAAAGAAACTAATAATATGGTATATTAAACATATATAATAATGAAAATAATAGAAATAAAAAACATAATTGAACATAAGTTCAGTGAGACAATTCAAAATTGTTTCCATAACTCGTGGAAATGAATTAGAATTTTTAACAAAGTTAGAGAATAAATGAGAATAAAAAAAGCAAAATAATGAGAAATCGTTTGATCTAGTAAATCATAAATTACAAAAACAAATATATACAAACAAATTGATTACTCAAAATACAATTTAAATCTCAAAATCATTCTTTTAATCAATACAATAGAATTTCATTGAAAGAAAGAAATGTTCATTATATATTTAATATGAAAAAGTAAATTCATTTTTAAAAATTTCCTTTTTTGATATTCTATCGTTTCTTTGATAAAAAAAAAAGCAAACAAAAATCAACTACGATGAGTAGAAAACGATACCAACTTCAGTTCAACTTGCTTTACCCCATCAACGAGAAGAATCTTCATTAATCGTTTAACGTGGTGGAAATATATACACACACACACACACACATATATATATATATATATATATAAAAAAGTACATAACCGTAACGGGTTAGATGCACCTTTTTTCCAAATGTTTTATTTTCCGATATATATCTCGTATAAGTTGGAATTTGCTGTCTCGTTTATCTCCTAGGGGAAAGTGAAAAATAACTGAACTTAGTAGAATCGTTTCGGACAAAGTTCTACTCTAGCTTTAATATCCTCCTAGTGTATGTGAGAGAGAGAGAATGAGTAAGAGAAAACGAGTAAGAGAGAGAGAGAGAGAGAGAGTGGTTAACTTTAATGAAGAACACTCAAACTACTACGTGAACGATCCTAATGAGGTTTACAAACGAGAATTTATAATACATTATATAACAAGGCAAACTAGTCAGACGTACAAATAGACATAAAGACAGATAGACATACAGACAGACAGTCAGATGGACAGACAGACAAAGAAAAAAGAAAAAAAAAAAGAAATACACCAAGAGAAAAGAAAATAATCTCAAAGTAACTTGTACAAATCGTTTTTCTTTTTATACCATGCTAACGTAATAACGTAAACTGGGTAAAGAAAGAAAAAAAAAACAAATGCACTAATAAAAGAAGAAGGATAAGAAGAAGAAGAATGAGAAGAATAAGAATTAGAAGAAAATGGAGAAGCTTCTTTTTTCGAATAAAGAAATGGGAAAAAAAAAGAAAAGTCGGAGGTTTGTTGAGGCACACGAAGAGTTCATTTATCAAATGGCAACGGCCGTGGATGACAGGCCGATTTAATTGCTTTTTTTCTTCTTTCTTCTTTTTTCTTTTAAAAAGTAAAAAAGAATAAAGTAGTTTAAACTTTTAAATAATGAGACGTAATACTTTGAAAAAAAAGATCTTGGGAAATAAATAGAAAGAGACAGATAGATGAACGGATAAAAAGAATTCATGCGAACTCCTTTTAATTCTCTGTATATTATTATTATTCATTTTAAATGACGTTTAATAGTAAATCGAGGAACAACAACAACAAAATATAAGGAAAAAATTAATGTGAGTGAGAAAGGGATAGAAATAGAGAAAATAGAAATGTAATAGAATTTCTTCGGCATTTTCTTTCGCATTCTTACCTTTTACTTTTCACATTTTCCCATTTTCCCGTTTTCTTCCCTTTTTTCTTTTTTTTCTTCTAGATCAATGGACAAAAAAATGTCTTTAATTACTGGAAACCCCCATTACCCCTTTCCCCTGGTTAACCTTTTTGAGAATTTTTTAATTATCGAATTCCTTACAGTACCAACCCCTTTCTTCCTTATCTGTCTGTCTGTTTGTCTGTCTGTCTGTCTGTTTGTCGTAATCGATTTCTTTTTTTTAATTATTTTTACTTCTACATCGATCACGAATGAAATTAGATAACGAATCGAATATAATTTACATTTTGATTTAATATAATATTCTTTTAACTTAGTTTAATATTAATTAAAAATTCTATTACGAACTATAATCATTAGTTTTCGAATTGAAATTAGATAATGGATTGGATATAATTTACTTTATGATTTATAATACCTTTAACGTATATATATAGTTTGAGATATATTAATTAATGTTATTTAAAATGAAATAACTAACGCGAAAATTATACGTTTTCCAATTAAATTTGATAATGGATTGGATATAATTAACATTTGACTTATGATACTTAATCTAATAGTAAATTAGTAATGAAGTTTCATCGAAATCACGTATTGTCTATAGTACGAATCGAATTTCAAATTAGATCACGTAATTCTGTTCTTACCCAATCACGCTCGAATAGTATATACTGGTCTCGTCTGATTAGCATAAGTTCGTGTTATCAATCAATTCATCAAATTTCAACGTTTACTCTCTATCTCTTTCTATTTCTCTCTCTCTCTTTCTTAATTGAAACAAAATATATTTTCTATTTTTTATTCAATATATACTATTTTAACACACACCTGACTTTAATTTGATTTATACATTTAAATTATTATTTAATATTAATTTATAGGATCATCGGTTAATTTTTTAATTAACAAAATGTTTATTCCAACAAATTAATCCTTGTTTCGATTTAAAACAAACCATCAGGGGTTGAATATGATTGAAAATAAACAGGGTAAATTCGAATTGAAACTTATATTGTTAATCCAGGAAAATTCTAAACATTGTATATACATTTTTATTATATAATCAAATTTATATTATTATATTAATAATATATAAAATATATAGATGAGTTATAATCGTGGAAAATAATCAATTAATTTTTATAATTTACAATTTTATCGTATAAGTTTTAAGGTTAGGATTCTTTTTAAATGGCCGATTGTGTGTTGGGTGTAAAAGAGGTGAAGGAGGGGGAAGAAGCGTGAAACAGCCAATCCTCGTATCTATCGTAAGACATCGTTTCCTACAAACATGGAGCTTTTATAAATTGAGTCCTCTTCTTTATCGAAGGAAAAAGCTTTCAAAATTTTTCGATTCTCTCTCGATTTACGATGTATCAAATTTCTTCCTTTTTCTTGGATTATTCCCCCTTCTTCACTCCATCATATATATATAAACTAAACCTTCCCACCCACCGCCATCTTTTTCTTATCTGGGTCCAAATCCAAATTGAAGATTTTCATCCTTTTTTTCTTTCCTTCATTTCATTTTATTTTATTTTATTTCGTTTTGCAATACTTTTGTCCTATCTCGTAAATTTTCGTCATAAAATTTGTATACGTTTAATTTTTTTTGACAATAAGATAAACCATTTGACTGGCGTGGACTCATATATGCGTTTGATAAAAGTTGCACGTGTTTTTTGCAAAAAATATTAATGTAAAATAATTTAATATGTTGGTTTACGTATTAATTAATTGTTTTGAATTTTGTCAAATGAAAATTATATTTTAAGAAAGAGAAAAATTGTTATTATTAAATATAATTTATTATTAAATCTGATTAAAATAATATTAATCAGAGATAAAATATTAATATCTTATTTAATAATAAATTATTCTATACTTGGAAAACATATTTCAGTTAAAAGTATTCATCACTAAAAGGGTTTTAATTAGTATCGTATTTTATTTTATTATACAAAATTTACAAAAAAAAAACGATTTAAAATCGATTAATCTATAAATAATACAATTTTACTTAGTGAGAATTAGATTTATTATCTTTCATATTATTTGATAAATTCAAACCATTCGATCATTATCTGACAGGAAAATGATGCGTCTCGAGATAAAGTTAGTTCGTTAGTAGGATATCATTATTAGAAAACTTTGTCAATTTACTCGAGAACTTTTGCTCATAAATTTTTTTCCTTTCCTCTGTGTGTAGTATACATATATATATTATTATTATTATTTTTTGTTTAAGTTTAGTCATTTAAACAGCGAGTAAATTTTCATAATGTACGATAAGGGATTTAAACATTATTTTATTAAAGTAAACTAGATTTTATCGAATTTGTCTTATAACCCTGTTATATAAAGACACCGTATATATTATGATTATCTCGAATATATAGATGTCTGTATGAGTATACGAATGGTAGATATATTTATGTGTGTGTGTGTATATGTGTACCATATAGCATTGGATCGATCAAAATAATCAGCTTTTGAAATAATCCCTGGCTGACTACCATTTTCGTACTACCAGTGTACGAAAATTGTTATAATCTTCCTATCGAAACCATATCAATTGGATTTAACGATGATTGGTCACACCTTGTTATTCCCCTATTTTATGTTGAGATTATTTAACATTAATTTCAACGAATAGTTTAACGTAAATGTAAAATAATTAACATATCTACGAATGATATAGAATAATATTGTATTTCTATAGTGTTAATTAGAGAGATTGATTGATATTAAATTAAACAATAATTATAATTCGAGGTATGAATTTTTTTTTAATTAAAAACAATTTTTTTATTTTTCAATTAAATAATACGTATTTGTGTTATGAGTTTAAACAAATGATTAATGTTAATTTAAGAATAGTATATGCAAAGTGAAATATTTCTCAACAGTGTTGTTTCTATATTTTAAGAAATATATTTGGGAAGTAAGAAAAAGATTGAAATAATGTAAAAAGCGAATGAAAGAAAATAAAGGAAGGATGGTAAAGAGGTGGGAGAAAAGAAGAAATAAATGAAAAAAAATAGAAAGAGAGATAGAGATAGAGATAGGGAGTAATATAGAAAGAGAAAAACTAAAAAGGGTGGGTCTCGGTGGTTAAGTGGAATTGAAGTTCAGACTGCTGATGAAAACGACTTGCGAGATCTAGGAGAATCCTCCGCCACTCCTTGCCAATAGTTTCCTTCTTTTTTAATCTCCGATGGTCTAAGCTTTAAAGGAGATAGCTACTAAGGAAACTACCTAAATGTGTATCTCCAATTTTTGTTGTTGTTGTTTTGTCTAAACTCTTTATCATTTTAGATTCTATATTCTTTATGTTGGAAAGAAATGAAGTATTGTTTTAGTTCATTTGTTTTAAGTATTTTGTCAAATAAATGAATCAATTGTAATTATTTTAGAGTTCATTATTAAAATTATATATATTTTTATTCAAATATATATTTATTATTTAATTTAAATCTTATGTTAGTACAAATTTTTGAATCAATTATTATAATTGTATGAAGAGTTCAGGGATAATGAAATTAATCCTAATTGTAAACTTTGTAAACTTTGATGGAGAGGTGCAACATTTTGAGACTGCATATGTCAAAATATAATATACACACATTTTGCATACCTTTTTTTATGCAACATAATATATATTATACCCAAGATAGAAATGTACATGTATATATTATAGTCAGAAATGAAAGTATTGTATTAGATATAATATAATATATATTTTATATGATAAATATATAATATATATTATACCCAAGAATACTTAATATACATCTCTGACATAGAAGTTAAACAAGAACGATGAAGTAGATGTAAAAGTAATTCATCAACAGAAAAATATTTTTTAAAAATATTCAAGTTATATTCCACAAAAATATATAAGTACTGTGTTAAGTACAATATAATATGTTATATAATAAATATGTAATATATATTATATCCAAGAATACTTAACATTTCTAACAAGAACGATGAAGTAAATGAATAAGAACAGCAGAAAAATATTTTTAAATAATATACAAGCACAAATAAATATACCATAAACCATACTTAAATTAAATCTTAACTATTAAATTATAAACACCCACCCATTTATTTCAAAATACAATAATACCAAATACCAAATATTTAATAATTAACAAATCAAAAAAGATAATGAAGTATATTAATCTCCTCCATTAATTTCGAATAAAGTAAAATAATTCGTCAAACGTTTCTGACAATATCTCTATTATCTATTTACCGATATAATAGATTGTTTTTTTTGTTTAACTTTCCTTGTCGAAGATGCATTGTTTCATCTAAAGAGAAGAAAAAAAAGGAAAATAGAAAGGGGTAGTAACAACCCCGTGATAGAAGACGTGAACGACGATAATGCCACTGTTTCGATTCCCCAGTGAAATATATCGATTGACCAGGCTTTCGAGGACTATAATAGAAGACCGTTTCGTTGCTTCGAGAGAACTAGATGGGATTGAAAAACAAAAAGAAAAAAAAAAAAAAAAGGAAAAATAAAAGATAGAAAAAGATAGAATGAGAAAGAGTAAGCAAGCAAGACTGCGAGAGCAATTTTTCATTTCATTTCTCTCGATGCTACGAAGTAGTTGATTATTTCATGAGTATCATCCTTCTTCCTATCTTTCTATTTACATTTGCATATATATGTATAAGTATATATATATATATATAGAAATGTACAGTCAATGTACAAAGATTGGCTAATGTATACTTTGTGCATATTTTTTTCATACATTGTCAGATCAATTTACAAATGTGTAATATATATTATCAGATGTCTTAATGGTTTTTGGTTGATCTATAAAATGTGCATCAGTTAGGTGTGTTTATGGGGGAAAGTGGAAGGAAATGTTGTTATGCTCGTTTACGTTAAAAACAAATAGTGAAAATTAAATAATGTATATGCAATGTCAATTAATTTTTAAAATATGTTTCAGTGAGGTTTGTTTATAGTATAGGGGGTGAGGGTGGGGGATAGATAAGGGTTAAGTAATAAATAAATTCTTAACAGTGAAACTGAATACTACGTTGATCTTTATATTATTTTAGGATATATATAAATAATAATTATTAATATTATTATATATTATGAATATTTTTTTGAGGGTTTTTTTCTGGTTTAAAGTTTTGTCAGATTGAAAATAAAATATGAGAAATTGATTTAATAATTTTAATGTAATTTATATATTAAATGATTAATATTATTATTATTCACGAATTAGATTGATAGAATTTGAATAACAGGAATACATTTTCAGATAGAAAACGCATAATCTCGTATAATTATCCTCTGAGACTAAATACGTGTTTAAGTAAATGAATATTCGGGCGGTTTATAGACGTCGTTGGTAAATATTTGAAGAACTCTATACCTGTAATAATACGCTATTCTCTACCTAAGACTAAAGAGAGTAAACTTCCAGTTGAATTTTCTTAACGTTTAGCTTACTTAGAATTCAAACTTCGAATGAAGAAATTTAATCTACGAGCAAAACTTTAATCTCTCTACACACAAAAGTGGATATAATATAATATTACTTAGAAACTTCTTAATAATATAATATAATATAATAATTTAATTGATGATGATGAATAGGAAAAGGAAAAGAACATTGAGTGGTGGGGGGTGGGAGTGGGAGGGTTGAAAAATTAATATTAAAAAGAACAAAAAAGAAAAAAAGTAAGATTTTTTCTCGATCGAAATAAGAGCCTTTTATTGTTTAAATAATAATGTTAATAATATAATAATAATGATATTAAATTGATTTGAAATATATCAATCTCGACTCTAATCGCTCGTCCTTTTTTCAACAAACGTCGAAAATTTGTAAAAACAAAAAAAAAACAAAAAGACAAGATTTTCTTCTCGCCAAGTAAATAAAAATATGAGAATATGAGAAAGGGAGAGAATGAGAGAGAATGAAAGAATGAGAGAATGAGAGAGAGAGAGAGATAGAACAACAAAAAACATTCTTATCTATTGTATTAAAAAAAAAAAAAACAAAAAGGAAAAGAAAACAAGACTTCCTAAAAATAAAAAAGAAAAGGAAAAGAAACAAACACGCGCGCATAATAACATCGAACAAAATTTAAGGGTGGCGTGTGCTCTCTGTTGTTTAAGAAAACTCAATGAGAAAACTCTGAAGAGAGAAAACATAACACGCACAGAGTTATACGTGTGTATGTGTATGTGTATGCGTTTGTGAAAAGGCACGATGTGATGAGAGAGAGAGAGGAAGTATTTTTGTGCATGTGTGTATGTGTGTGCAAGAGAGAGAGTAAGAAAGGAGTGGAGAAAAAGAAAAGAATGAAAATTCACAATGTAATAATAATAATAATACATTATATAATAATATTTATAATTGTATAATAATAAAATTATTATTATTATTATAAAAAGAAACAAGGGATCAATGATAAGAAGTAAAATAAAATAAAATATTGAGAAGAGAAATTGATGAAAAAAGAAAATATTCAAAAAAAGAAGCTAAGAAAAGAATAGTAAGTAAAAAAAAAGTGTGAGATATTAAAATAATAGTTGAATATAAAAAGAAAATACAAATATATAAATAAATAATAAAAGAAAGTATTAAATGATTATATAAATGTAAATCCTGGTGATATATTTTATTCAAAAATCGCAAACTTAACGATAATTTATTTTTCAAAATTAAAATCAATTAAAAAACACGGCTGTGTGTGTACTTATGTACGCACGTGAGAAGTTATACTTCTTTGGCGTAACAAAACAAAATAACGAATAATTAAATTGAAAAAATTATATAATAAACATTCAGTATTCAATGGTAATATAAAAAGTTTCAAAAATTATGAGTGTGAATTAAGCAAACAGCAGATAAATTTAAGTTTTAATCCATTTTTATTATTCAAATATTATTTATCTATTATCCATTATTTATCCATACAATTAATCCAATAGTTATTGGTATTAAGTACATATGTGAATCCTAAAATTCTTCAATTTCGGTCTACTACATACATAGAAATAATTTATAACCAAATATAATATTTTACATGTGAGAAACTGCAAATGGTATTCGCTATTTAGTGGTCAGTCACAGAACTAAATGATTTTTTGCATATACTGTACCCTGACGCGGCTAACTTTATGCTGTTAATCTCATATCACTGTGCGCGCGCATCGTAAATCTCAACAAACTTCATTCTGTTAATTTCGTGGCACTATGCACGTGCATCATAAAGATTCACTCTCCTCATTATTTATTAAACGCGCCACAAGAAGTATAACTTCGAAAATGGCTTGGTAATGCACGTGAGTGTTGTGTGTGTGTATGTATGTATGTATGTATGTGTATGTGTGTGTATGTGAATATGAGAATATGAGAAAGAAAAGAAAAAGAAAATAACCAATATAACAATTATAATAATAATAATTGTATAATATAATACATAATATACATATAAATGTATAGTATTATTATTATTATTATTATAAAAAAAAGACAAGGAATCAATGAAAAGAAATAAAATAAAATAAAATAAAATAAAATATTAAGGAGAGAAAAAAAAATTGATAGAAAAATATTCCGAAACAATAAGAAAGGAAAAAAAAATAAGAAAACCAATAATGACAAGAAAAGAAAAGAGAAGAATATGTGGGATGATTATTAAAATATACGATAATTGAACAAACAATTAAAACAAAACAAAACAAAACAATACAAAAACAAAACAAAACAAAATAAAATTAAAAAAAAATAAAAAACAAAAAAAACAAAAAAAAAAAGACGGCTTGGTATCGAATCGGAAGTACAAAGTAAGCTCGACCGCCGCAGCGCCCAGAACCACTAATGTGCTCGCTCGCAGCGCGGACGGCAACTTCGAGGTGACCTTGGCCACGAAGGCCACAATCTACCATCAAGGATTGGTCGAGTGGAAGCCCCCGGCCATTTATAAGTCATCCTGCGAGATCGACGTGGAGTACTTCCCATTCGACGAGCAGACCTGCGTCCTCAAGTTCGGTTCGTGGACCTATGACGGCTTCAAGGTAACACTCGCATGGTAGCCGTTAAGCCAAAATAATAATAATAATATATATATATATGTATATATATATATATACATATATATATATTTTATTAACAAACAAACATGCAATAAATAACAAGCCCCCTATTCCCCCCACCACCCCTCAAAACCCACGAGCAAATGGCCCACAATTATTTGTATTTGTATTTATTTATTTTTTTTTTTTTTTATTTATATAGCGAGTAATCAATCACCTAAGTTCTCTTCTTCGTTCGATATTAACGCAAAGAAGAGAGAGATATATATATATTATCATTTTAATAATAATAATAATTTAATTAGATATATATATAAAATGAGAGAGATCGAATCTATCGATATAAAATGATTGAAAATTCATTCGATTTCTCTTAAGACACACGTTAAATATATTTAATATATATTGAATTTTATTTTACTTACTTACTTACTTACTTACTTACTTAATTTTTAGGTTATAAGTCACGTTAGTAATTAAATTGTTCCCGGATTATAGAATTTGTTAGCGGAATTATATGACGTACGATCGGTTACGGGTACTAATGATCATTTTTTTTTTTTTTTATTTATTACGAGCCAATGAAAAAGAAGAAGATAATAATAATAATAATAATAATAATAACATTTATTTATATAATATTATATAATTTTTTTCTTGCTTTTATTTTCAGTTTAATTCTTTTTTTCTTTGTTCTTTCTTCCTTCTTCTTCTTTTTCTTGTTGCATTAGAGCCGATCGTGATCACGTTCGGCACGTTTCTTCGGTGATTACAGTGCAGATGGGAACTACGAGGTGACACTGATGACCAAGGCCACTGTCTACCATACAGGATTGGTCGTATGGCAACCGCCGGCTGTTTATAAGTCTTCCTGCTCCATCGACGTTGAGTTCTTTCCGTACGACGTACAGACCTGTGTTTTGAAGTTAGGCTCCTGGACCTATGACGGTTTCAAGGTGCCACGATATTCAAATCGGAGCACGATCATCGCAGATTCCTTCCTAAAACTTTTTCTTTTTTTCTTTTTCGTTTTTTTTTTTCGCTCGAAAATTATTCCACGTGTTAATACATATTTTATATACATAATTGTGATATCATTTATTTTTGATAGTTACCTAAGTCCAAATTATTTTGTTATTTTTTATTTAGAAGTGTTTTTTTTTATGGTTAATACATTTTACAATTGTTTTGTAGATTTTATTAATGTTAATAATATAATATTAATGTGGATTTAGGCTACTTTCAAAATAAATGACTCATATATATATATATATTAGTATATTGGGTTGGCAACTAAGTTTCTGACGTTTTTTTTTTTTTAATTTTACCAAAGGAGAATATAAATTATTGATTAATTATTTAAAAAATTAAAAAGAAACGACAGTAATTTAGTTGCCAAACGAATATATATAGTAGGTTGATAAGTATGAAATTTGTTGTGCATCATATTTGTCAATTTTGTTTTCTTTTTTACAAATTTCATACTTAACCACCCAATATATATATGTATATGTGTATGTATATATATGTTACAGTGAAAGATTGTAATTGGAGAATGTTAAGATTTATATGGTTGTTTGTATTAACGCTTACCAAATTAGGTGAAAGAACTAATTAATATTTCTGACATATATCAAACGATTATGTGAATCTTTATATTATCCAATTTCAATATTTCATTCATTCAACATATATTTACACATACTAGTATATATAATATATACAAGGTATCTTTTAAATTAGTGTTACAAATGTTCAGAAAATAATTCTACATAATTGCAAGTATAAAAATGTAGAATACAATTAGTTCATACTGAATTTCATATTTTGGAGAATAATAAATATTAAAATACGAACTTTTCGTTCATATCTTTTTTTTTTACAATCATTGTTACATATACCAATTAGATTCTTATGCTAATCCAAAAATACTTTTAATTTCTAAAATTAATAACTCATCAAGTCACTCAACAAATTTTTCCAAATTTATTTTTCTCACAAAAACAAAGTATTCTATGAACAAAATTTGTATTCACACATTTTCAACATATTGTTAAATCATTTTCTGTGTTCTTTTGTAACACCAATTACATGACACCTTGTATAATTATATATATATGTATATAAATATGTTTACACACGCAAATATACATATAATATATATTTAATATATATATATATTATGCGTTTCCATACAGACTGATTGTTTCCTATTATAAATTTAATTTCATTCGTTTCCTCGTAGTTTTATTTTCAGCGTTTCCTGCTCCTTTTCGTTGAATCTCGTTGAGAATGCATTCTCTTCACGTTGTTTATCATTATTACGGATTTGCTGCTCTTTGGCCGTAACTCGTGTGACTTATGATTTCAATATATGATATATATTATAGTTAACATATACATATATATATACATATATGTATATATACATATATATGATACATGGTTGTTGGACTTGCGGTGTGTGATTTTTTGATTATATAATTAATAATTATAATTATATTATATATGGCAATGAGATGAACGATTCTAAGTTTATATTTTTTTTTCTTTTTATTTTATCATCGATTTATTCATATAAGAGAGTTACACTATTTATTTAAATATTATTAATAGTGTATCTCTCATATACAAAAATATTTTATCTTGATTTGCGCAGCAAACGTTTTATTAGTATTCCTTTTTGTCTACGTGAGGATCAAATAACAATTTCTTTTTTTTTTTTCTATTTTTAATTCATTTAAATAGTTAAAATTGTTAATATTAAATTTATATTTCGTAGCAATAACATTAATGTTATTTTAAAATGAAGGATGCAAAAATAATTATGAAATACTATAAGAGAAAACAAATCAACGTGATTAACAATTAATATAATAATCATATTTAATAATAATAATATAATAATAATTTGGATCCTCGCCTAGAAAAAAGTGAGCTTTCAATAGCAACGAGAAAAAGTATCGCGTATTTGTTTCTTTTTTGTCGAGATTAAATTAAAAATATCAAAATCCAAAATAAATTTATAGTTGAATATTCTTTTATTTATTTATCCCGTTCGTTATTTTATAGTCGTATAGTTATAGTCCTACGTATGATAATAATACATAGGAAATTAGAATTATTCGACGCATTTAGTGGGAAAGGTATAAAATTTTTTCTAATATAATATGAAAAAAAAAACAAAGAAAAAAAACAAAAGAAAAGAAAAGTAAAGACAAGAAAGAACAAAAAATAATTATTTAATAATTATAATATATAACTTCTCATGGATTTTGTATAGTTCCCCCCCTCCCCCCTTCCACCCCTCATTCTCCACCTCATTCCATAAAAAATTAAATTTAATATCATTATCAGATTATATAAAAATACAATTGCGATAATATCATTGTATTGTGAAGTATAATGATGAAAATACATGTGTATATGTATACACATGCGTGTGTACATTTGCATATGTATATATATGTGTATGTAATACGTATATGAGAACGTTTGATCGGTTATAATACTAAATTCTGTTCCACCAACCACAAAACGTGAAATTCTGTTCGTTCAACACTATGTCTGTCTCTGAATTGGTATTGTTGGTGTTGTTGGTGTTACTGTTGTTAACAGAGGACCTTTAGAGAATCGTTGGATGAATTATATAGCAGTGGTTTTAGTAGTTATAGTTGCAAATATGAAAGCAGAACTGTATATACGTAGTAAGGATTTAGGTTCGATTAGGTGTCCCTCTGATCTTGCTAAGTGTTAAGAATTATTGATAAATCTTCTAAGTATAATTGTTAGTAATGCCTATATAAGTGAGATTGTAATATATAATTCTTGAGTAAAAATAATTGAACGCGATTTATTAATTGAAATAATATTTTATTATTAGGATTAAACCTTTTATTTTTTTTTTCGTGATCATAATTAATTTTCAATTAATTTTATATTAAATATGAAAAATTATATGTTAATATTGGTGTCACACATAGAATTTTATTAATGATTTATACAATGATGGAATATACACTACTTGTTCAATGTTCAAATTTTATTAATATAATTTATGATATTAAATATGAAAAATAATGTTATGTTAATATTGATCACATAGAATTTTTTAGTTTAAATTATAAAATATTGAATATAAGTAATAATAATAATAATAACTGACTTAATTTTACTATGAACATTTATTCTTATATATGATGAATCTAAGATTGAAAGTAATTATCGTCAGTATAATAATTATACAGTAAATTATTGAAATTCATAATCAAAGTGTTGTCAAGTACAGACATTTAAATAATTAGAAACGAAGTATTAATTAACTTTCGAAGTGATTAGGTCGAATAATAAATACATTCATAGTTCACAAACAGCTAGACAATTATTATTATCATTATTTGTATTTTATATTTTCATTATAAATCTTTATTTGATGACCAATGTTAATATTGAATTATATTTTTTATAATAATACATTGAAAATATGTGAACATTAAAATATTCAAATTCACCAGCAACACTAAACAATTTTATTAAAACACTGATTGATACAAATTTAATATTTAGTCGAATCACGAATAAATCAAAATTATTTTGGTGATTACTGATTATATTTTTTACTCGATATATATCAATTTAACATTTACTACGGCCCTGTATTATCGCACGAGTGGACATTCCGAAGGTTAAATCGAAGTATCGATCAACCGGAACAAACATCTTCCACCGACTTGACACAGTTAACACAGTAAACTTTCCATTGACTTCACCTTCCAAATCATTTCTCTTTTGTTAACGTATAATATATTATATACTCTTACATATTACATACATGTATATACAAGTTATATACAAGTACTTGTGAAATATATAATCCACCATTAACCTTCGTTTCGTATTTTCCTTCCTATTGTGTTTCCTTAATGATCTGACAATGAAATGAAATTTTAAAAAATAAAGAAAAGAAGAATTTAATTAATCATTATTACAAATATCAAAAACGAGATCATTTTATTTTTTTGAATGAAACTTTCGATCATTTAATGGGGTATTCTAGTATGTCTGATCAAATCAATTGATTATTATTTTTTTAATATTCTTATAGTTTGAATTCTGTTAAAAAAAAGGCTATTGAAAATTTCTAAATTAAATATTCATTTAAAATAATTAACAATATTAGATACAATCCCATAGAAATTACTATTGCATGGGGATACTTAAAATGCTTTTTCAACAAAATAAAAAAATAGTTATTAGAATTCATTTAGTATGAACCAATGATAAACATTTTTCTTTATATGACAATAATCAACATTCTGTATAACACCATAGAATTTAAAAAAAAACATTTAAACAAAATTTCAAACGTTACTCTTCAAACCTGTGTATAAACATAATTCCAAAGAAAATAATCAACGTTTCATTCGAATAACAAATTTCTAATTAAAAAAGAAATACCCTTCGTTCATATATAAACCATAATAATTAATATAAGAAACCCCATATAAAAAACACATGTTCAACGTTTTACAATACTTTTTCATCGAAAAATTTTCTTTCTCGACAATTTCACTTATGGCAGCATCCTTTACATACTTCTACACGCATGTATTTCATTGGTGGTATAAAGATAGAAAGAGAAAGAGAGATAGAGACATGGAGAATGAGAGAAAGAGAGAGAAAAGGGATCGATATTTCGTTGCATGTAGTACACTAACATATAGGAGAATTCTATACGCTTATTTCAACGCGTATCTCTTCGTACCAGGCTTAAAGCTCGCATAAGCTTTTGTAAGCATCGAAAGAGAGTGAGAGAGAGAGAGAAGAACATCCCTCGAATTTCGGGCTCTTCGCACCGGGGGTTTTCTATTAAATTTACCGACACCGTAAGCGTGATGATCATCCTTTACTATCATCTCCCCATTTTATTCCCCATAAATTTTCTTCCTTTTTTTTATTATTATTATTTTTTTTTAAAGAATAAAAGGAACAATTCGGAACGCAGTGTAAAATAATATATATATATAATTGTTTTGATAATTATATTATATATTAAAATATAATGCAAATGAAAAATCTGATATTAAAAATTTATTTCTATAATAAATTATAGTTTATATATATATATTTTTAATATTTATTCTAATTAATAATTGTTTTGATAATTATATTATATATTAGAATATAATGCAAATGAAAAATCTGATATTAAAAATTTATTTCTATAATAAATTATAGTGTATATATATATTTTTAATATTTATTCTAATTAATAATTGTTTTGATAATTATATTAGAATATAAAACAATTATATGATATTAAAGATTTATTTCTATAATAAATATTATAATATATGTATATTTTATTAATATTTATTTTATAATAATTTTGTAATAAATAAACTCTATAATATTAACAAAATATAACGTGATATCAAATAATAATAATAATAATAATAAATTCATGAATATGAGATGAATCAAATTCAAATAAACGATTTTGATTTTTACACGTCAATAAATTGATACAACGAGTAACCAATCAATTGGCAAATTTTAATCATCCTTAATTAAATCATCTGAACAATGAAAAAAAAAAAACAAGAAACACCATAAATATCCGTTAAAATTCAAATAATTTAACGAGTATTATTAATTCTTATTCACATTTTTAAACGAAAAAAAAAATCTCCTGACGTTTTCTTAATCGTTCATTAGACGTGAATTCTTAAAAACCAACCCTCACCACCCTCACTCCTCAAAAAAAAAAAAGGAAACGTGTCCCTTTTATCGAACATATAAAACACTTTCGATCATCCACGAATAAAAAAAAAAGAATTAAAAAAAAAAGCCCCTGTAGAGATTTACACGTCACGAGTATTATGACGATTAAAAGACTATGACGACGTGAAAATTAACGTCACGAACGTAGGCGTGCAACAATAAAAAAAAAAAAAAGAAAATAAAAAAGGACTATTGGAAACCCACTCCTATGTATGTATGTAAATCTATGTGTGTGTTATACTTGTGTGAAACTGAGAAAGTAGGAGTGTTAGGAATAGAGTGGGTGGTTGAATAAGGGGGGTTGTAGGAAGGGGTAGGAAAAGGGGTGGTTTAGAAGGAGGAGGATCAAATCGATCGATAACCTTCCCCATTTTCCCCCCTCCTACCCTCTCTTCCTTCTCTCTCTATCTTTCACACACTTTCTGTACAGTCTGTCCTCACTTCCACTTGAATACTGTCGACTCATGTATATGTATCGATTCATCGAGTAATAAAATCTATGCCAATCGCGGTACCCTCCTGTGCTATGGGTTATGCTATGCTATGCTATGCTATACTCTGCTTCTACTATCTACATATATACATATATATACATATATACATTAATATATACATTTATACATAGCCTACTACCCACTAACACTATTACTATACTATAGAATGTATGAATACAAATTGACTTCCAACCAATCACGCTTCGCCATACTGCAATATTCTTCTTCTTCTTCTTCTTCTTCAACCCCCCCCCCTCCTCCCACCCCACCCACCAACTTTTACTCCACCTTTTCCTTTTCTTTTTCTTCTTCTTTTTTCTACTCTCATGTTTCCTACTCTTAGAACACACAACACTATTTAAAACGATCAATATACATATCAATCTACACACACACACACATGTATATATAATTAGAAAAAAAAGAAGTATTTGATTCGTTTTATTTCATAATTTTTTTCTTTTTCTTGATCTCAATTGGTTTTTCAGGATATCCTGTCTCCCTATACGTTATAAAACAACACACATATACACATGTTACACGTATATACATACACGTGTATAATATACTTAGGTAGAAACACATATAGACATATTGACAATGGCAAAGCCAACCTGGACGTTTCTCGAAGTTGAAGGAAATTTGGCTTAGAGTTTCTCGATCGATATCCTTCCGGATTACGTGCGCACTCGTTAATATGAACTCTCCTGTCGGTTACGAACTTCTCTCCTTTTATATCCTGTACCATCCCCTTAAAACCTACCATACTAGAATCCTCCCTACCCCTTCCTGTTCGTCGCCAACCAACACCACCAAAACCACCACCACCACCACCACCACCATCACCATCTTCAGCCTGAATTCTCAACCCCCCCACCCCCTCACTAGACCACCTTTCTATCCTTTACCCTCAAGCTTTCAAGAGAATTGAGTTAAAGGATAATGCCTCGAGCCGGTTTCAAGGGAAACGAGCTTAAGAAAAGGAAGAAGGACTACTTCTTCTTCTTCTTCTTCTTCTTCTATTTTTTTGTTTTTTTATTTTTTTAATAAGAGGAGACTATAAATAGGATAACGATTACAGTCTAAAGGTTGGACAATGTTTATCCTTGGATTAAAAAAGGGGGAATATTTTTTGACGTCAATTATTCGGGTATTTTTGTATATTTTATAAATAAATATTTTTGAGAGATTATATATATATTGTTAGTTAGTATTGTAAACCCTTTGAGCATTAAGAATAAGTGTAGAGTGAAGTTATTAGTGTTAAGATATATTTGATGATAATTATTCATAGATAATTGTATATTTTATATAAATGAATTTTTTTGGGAAATTATATTGTTAATTATTAGTTAGTATTATAAACTTTTGGGAATTAAGAATACGTGTACAGTGAAAATTATTGGTGTTGAGATATATTTGATTATCATGTTGATTATTATTTAGACACATTTCTTTGCAAAGAATCTGCAAAAGTTCATGAAATCTCAGAGAATGCAATGCTGTAAATTGTGTATCTTTGCAATTTCTTCGAAAAGTTTCGGCAAATATTTTTTATACTTATAGCAAGCGGATCATAATGATTTTTATATTAAATTAAATTACACTTTTTTGTTTACGCGTAGAATACCAGATCGAGTTATAAATGTAGATAAACCATTAATAAATTACACATACAACAATGAATAATTATAAGTAAATTGTCAAACATCATATAAGTAGTATAAGAAAATAGTCTTATGATCAAACATCTTTTAAGTAGTATAAAAAAATTGATCCTTATATGATAAAACATTTTATAAAACTCAAAGGGTTTTTCAAAGTATAATTTTTTACAAAAAAGTATTATGTAAATGAATTATTTTCGAATTAAATAATTGTTAATCAAACAATCCAATGAGTAAGGAAACATTTTCGAAATTAATAGGAATCATACTTCAAAAGAAAAATTCCAATGCTAAGAATTTTCAATCAATGAATTGACAAAGAAGAAGAAAATAAATTAAAGATGGATTATTATTTAAAAAATTAAGAAAAAAACTCCCATCTAACAGCCATAGTTAACGTATAATTTTTCATAAAAGAGTATTATGTAGATGAATTATTTTCAAATTAAATAATTGTTAATCAAACAATCCAATGAGTAAGGAAACATTTTCGAAATTAATAGGAATCATATTTCAAATGAAAAATTCCAATGCTAAGAATTTCCAATCAATGAATTGACAAAGAAGAAGAATATAATTTAAATATGGATTAATATTAAAAAAAAAAACCCCATCTAAAAGTCATAGTCAACGTATAATTATTCATAAAAAAGTATTACGTAAATAAATTTATTTCAAATTAAATAATTGTTAATCAAACGATCGAATGAGTAAGGAAACATTTTCGAAATTAATAAGAATCATACTTCAAAAGAAAAATTCCAATGCTAAGAATTTTCAATCGATGAATTGAAAGAAGAATATAATTCTAAATATGGATTAATATTAAAAAACAAAAAAAACCCCATCTAACAGCCATAGTCAACGTTAGAGTCGCGTGTCCCAACAAATATCGGCCCGTTCTCTGACCCGGTCACGTTGACATGAACCACTCAACGAGTCAGCGACTTGCCGTTCCTGGTGTTAAAGCCATGAGAGCACTATACTTTACCCTAAGGGCCTCTTAAAGGGGATATACAGCAATGCCTATGGAATATACTTCCCGTTTCAAACGGAATTTCATTTCGTCCGTTAGATTCACCATTTTATTTTCGATTCTTTTATGTTCCCCCTGCCACCCCTAACCCCTCCTCATCTTCTTCTTTTCTCTCTCTCTTTCCTTTTCTTTTCCTTTTCTCATTTTATTGTCACTCGATAAAGAAAAAGAAAAAATGGAAGGTAAAACCTTTGATGAAATTTTGTTCTATATATATATATAATATAAGTTTGAAATTACTTTAGTTCAATTCTTCACATCGTACGATTATTTTCAATCATTTTTGTTAAACATTGTATCAATCTAAATAATAATAATAATAATAGTAATATAAATTAATATAATTTTTATTACAAAATTTGTCTAATATATCTTATAAATTTATTATCATTTATATATACGTATTCAAATTATTAATTCATAAATAAATCATATTGGTTTTGAATGTTATATTAATTAAATATAAAAAATGATCGTGTAGGTTGACGCGTTAATGTTATACAAAAAACAAAAAACAATTCTCTACTTCTCTTTCTTATTTCCTAAACACAGAAATAATTTAAATGCAACGAACGATATAACCAGTTTTATGAACCAGTTTTGATAGAATTTTGTCAAATCACATGATGGTTAATGGTTTGAATCATAATTTTAGTGAAAATATACCAAAGTCTTCCTTCATTTTCCTTCTTCTCTAACTTTCTCTCTCTCTCATTCTCTTTTACTTGCTTTATCTCATAGATCGATGATTTTGATTAACATTTTGGATTATGGTGGTCGTACGTTAATTTCATAAGTTAGAAAGATTTTAAGTATTAAACTTAATTTGCTCTACCAAATTTATAAATCCGATTAAAACAGGTATCTCAACGATGACTATAAAAATGAATACAATGATGATGATGGTGGTGGTCTTGAATACAATTATTAATATTTAAATTTAGATTGTGAAGTGAATTATTTTTCAGATAAATAGAAAAAAAAAGTGAATCAAATTTAATAAACCTTGAATCACGTGATTACACACAATTTTATACCTTTTCCATGGGGGGGAATGCTCGATTATTTATACCATGGTATTACAGTAGTATCGAAAACGTGTTTTCTGTCATTGTTTTGCTTTCCCCCACCCCCTCCATCGTATATTTTATTCTTTACTCTTTTATTTTACGTAAGATGTTGTTGGTTTGTACGATTCGTCAATGCAACCCGGTGCATTGATAATGCAGACACTTTCTTTTTTTGTTTTTTTTTTTTTGTTTCCGTTCCTTTTCGCGTGTTTTTCTTTTCCTTTTTTTCTTTTTCCTTTTTTCTTTCGTCGTATAGTTGCAAAAGGATGACACGTCGAGTGCAACCAATGCTCTCCCATTCGCATACGTACACATACACACATATATATTTTATATATATATAGATATATATGTATACGTAATACATAGGTAGATATACAGTGAAGTGCAAAAGTTTTCAATCATCCCTTTTTTGATGATTTTTTTCCACAATTAATTGTTATATATTATTTTATTTAAAATTATTCACACACATACACGTTCGTAGTATCAAATATTTAAACAAACAAACAAAAAATAAAATATGTAAAAGTTTTAAATAACAATTTATCAAAATATATAATAATATAATAATATAAAATGTGGTATATAAAATATAATATACAAAATGAAAAAAAACAATAATAAAACAACCACATATCTACCACATTTGATATAACTTATAATATATATATATATATATATATATATATATATATATATATCAGATTTCTTATTTCAAAAAAGAACACACGGTGGTGAGAAAATTAACAGACACACATATACATACACATACAAAAATAGGGTGATCCCAAAACTTTTGCAAGCCACTGTATACGAAACATTTTCTACTCTACTCTTTACTTTCCCAGTAAAAGCTACTAAAGTCTGAAAATACATACGTGTGTGTGTACGTGTGTGTGTGTTAGTGTTGGGTAAGGTGTTAAAGAGACACCAACGAAAATTCTACTACGGCTCGGTTGCACTCGACTGTCACCTTCACTAACGCAAACACATGTACCGCAAAGAGAGAAAAAAAATGAGAGAAAGAGAGAGAGAGAGAGAGAGAGAGAGAGAGTAACACAAACATGCGGTTACATTTATACAAACATTTTCGCGACAATTCTCTCATACAAACACACACAGAAATATCGTTCGTACCTTACTGCTGCATTCTCACGCAAGTTCATAGATACATATATACATATGTATAATGTGTATGTATGTATATATATGTGAGATTTATCAAAACGTACGCAAACAGATGCATCGTTGCGGATCACGCCACGTTAAACATATATATATATATATGTACATATATATACATATTATATAGCAACTTGCATTGAAATCTATATATATATATATATATATAATATATATATATATAGAGTGAAAGTTATAGGAATATTCGTAATTATTACTGTATATTTTATTGAATTGATATATTCTTATATAATGCAATGTATTTTCTAATTTTTATTTATAATTAACATATATTATTATTATAAATTGATATTAAATTTTATTAATATAAAAAGAATATTTTATTATTTAAATAGAATAATTTTATATAAATTATAAGAGAAATATATTATATGGTTTACGAGAATTTAATTGTTTCTAAAGTATCATAAAATGTATTAAAAAATTTCAGTTAATTATTACTCATTTTGTTAATACAGAATAGAATAAAGTATTTTTTATTAAGAAAAATTAAAGAGAAAGTAAAATTTAAATCAAATAAATTATATTAATAGATACTCTTGATGTTTTACAATATTATAATTTCAATTTTTTTCCAATGAAATTATATATCAATTAAAAAATAATAGAATAATCCTAAAAATTCTAGTTTCTTAATAGAAAAAAATAATTGCATTAAAAGTAAACGTATGAATTATTTCAAATATACAATAAATATAAATTATACGAATACTCTTGTAATTCAATTGTATATGTATATAGCTATGTGTATATCATTGTTCGGTGTATGTAAATATATATATATACGTTGTGCAGTATTATGGCATAACATAGAATTATATTATGAGTGCCAAATACTGCAAGCTCAATGTTTTGTATTAACGCATAGGGAGCATTTTAATTGTATGTGTTTTTTTTTTGGTTTTTTTTTTGAGCAGCCTAGGAAAGCTTTCTGTTTCTAGAAAGAAAAATTTACGTTGATGCGTCTATACGTATGTGTGTGTATATATATATGTGCGTGAATATGCGTGAGTGGCGTATGTGTGTGTATGTGTGCGACTTTTTAAAAGAAAAAAAAAATATATATATATTCATACGTATTACACGATCATTTTATTTAAAAAAATTGCGTAAGAAAAAAGAATTATTTATAAATAAACAATAATCAAAAATAAAATAAATAAACGACGAAAGGGTTATCAGGGGAAAGTGGGGGTTGGAGAAACGCGAAGAATAATAAAAGACGAATGATATTCGAAAATAATGACTCGTTTTTTAATTATTTCTAATAAAAAAAAAAAAAGGAATTTTTCAAATGAAAATTTATTCGAGAAACTCGTCATACGGAAATATATTTATTTTATTTATTTTTCCTTCTACATTGGGGGAACAAAAAACACAAGCACGCACGCACATACACATGCACATGCACGCATTCGCAGCTGAGCTTTTCTATGGAAATCCTAATTCACCGTTCTCACTTTATTCTATCACCCACCCTTAATTCTTGCACCCTCCCATTCCATGCCTTTTTGTTTTTTTTACTTTCTTGTTTTTTTTGTTTCCCAAAACCAAAAATAAAATAATAATAACCATATTTAATACTTCAGCGTAATATTTGTCGAATTTCCTTTTAATTTTCACTTATTTTTTTCTTTACAATTATCTTATACCCCCACCCCCCTTTACGTAATTTGTTGTGGACTTTTTCTTGTTTTTGTTATTTTTTGTTTCTATAAATGTGCATAATGCGATTTTTAACATTGAAAATGTTGAATTACATTTTATTTCTTCTCGCTTGGTATAATCCATGTAAGCTTTCGTGATGCAACAAACAGAGTGGAACAGGGGGGTTGTAGGGAGGTTGTGTTCTATGAAATATATGCACGTCCAATATTTTTTTTCACGGGTGGAAAGGGGTTAGGGGTTAGGGGGTGAGGAAGGAGGAGAGTTGTTGGTAGGAAACGACGAAACTTTTTCTCGCGAAATTAATCGCACGAAATGGCGTATCATCAGGTTTTACGCGAAATATTTTCTTTTTTTTTTTATTCTTTTCTTCCTTTTATACATACGTGTGTATGTACGTATGTATGTATGTATGTATGGAAGTGTATAGGTATATACGAACGAGTATTAAATGATTGAAAACAAAAATGTTTTACATTCAATCGTTTTTTTTTTATATATAAATGATATATATATATATATATATATATATATGATATACAATATATATATATATAATTATTATTATTATATATAATATATGTGTATAATAATATTACATTATTATATATATATTTTGTTAATATTAATCTTTGTGAAATTTTTCATTAAAAACAATTTTTCTACCGAATTATCATTATTATTAAATTATTATTATTAATTCGATATGAAAATTTGCACATCGTAATGCGATTACACGGAGAACAATTCATTTTTTCTTTTTTTTTATTTGTCAAAGTTAACAAAATTTTTTTACAAGAAATAACGATACAAAATATAATTCCTTTTATTATTTTTATAGAATAAAAAAAAAACAATCTTTTCTCGTCTCCGTTAATAATAATAACAATTATTATTATACTTATTATTATTATTATCATTATCACAGTAAGGTAAAATAAACGAGAGAAAGTGTGAGAGAAAGAGAAAGAGAGATAGACAAATTGTCAGGATTTCGAGCGAAAATTATAATTAATAACGAAACGTGGATAGATAGAAAGGAAAAATAAAATAAAACAAAAAAAAATAAAACAAGTATAAGGAACGAACGAACGAAACGTATTATCATTGGGTGAGCCCGAGGTTGGGGGGGTGGGTGAAAAAGCAAAAGAAAAAGAAAAGAAGACTAAAAAAATAATGTGTGTATGTGTGTGTATATATATATACATAAAAAAAGGAATAAAAATACAAAAAAAAGACATACACATATAAACACAGGACATATATATATACACATATATATTATACAAGAAAAAGTAGAACGTTTTTTCCAAAGGGATGAATCGTCACGCCGGATTTACTCGAAAATCACATTTTTTGCATAATAACAACAATGATTACTCTTTTTTCATTTTTTTTTTTCTTTTTTTTTCTTCTTCTTCCTCTTCTTCCTTCAGTTTCCTTCATTATAAAAACGAATTATTCTCGCGAACGGGAAAATTTATGCGTACTCGTAAATGTATTATTGTAATTACACATACCGCTATAGAATAATAATTTAATCGTTAGTATATTGCAACGATGTAAAGTGAGAAAAAAAAAAGAAAAATAGAGAGAAAGAACTTTTTTTTTTGTTGATGAATCCGAATAGAAACTCGTATTTATTATTGTTTCCCGTTTACACATATATACACATCCCCGAGTACCACTTCTTTTTTCTAGGATTTGTTTCTTTAATCCGATATTTCTTCCATTTCTATCTAAATCGTAATAAAAAAAAAAAAAAAGAAAAGAAAATCCTCACGTTTTAAAAATACAATCGTAAAATATTCAATAAATCGTGTTAGAATAACACACACGTATACACATTGCGTGTGTGTATGTGTGGTTGTTTATCACTACGAAGTATCACACGTAATACACGTTGTTTTCTATTTTCTCATTGTTTTATCAGACCATTATTGCATAGGAGATGCATTTATACAATTGTTGACACAATTTATTATTCAAACTGACATTTAAATATTGACAAAAAAACAAAAAAAAGAAAATACAAATATATATATACATATAAAAATTAATTACGAAATTTTACAATAATTTGCAAATTGAATTTTCCATTTTTTTTCTTCTTCATCTTCTATCTTCTTCACACTTTTCTTTTTCCTATTATTATTACCATATATAAAAATATTAATATTCTCTCTCTCTCTCTTTCGTTTGAGATTACACGAGCACACAAAAGAATAAAAAAAAACATATATAGAATATCGATACTTAAATAGAATAATAATGCATATGCAAAAATAATCATCTCAATGAAGTTGAATCTTTGAATAGGAAACAATAGCATATTATATACACACGTCGTATTATTCCAACATATTATATATGTATATAACTATAGGTATACTCTAACTTTCACCTATACTTATGAATATATATTATAATAAATGCAGAAAAAAAAAATGAGATATAACTTTTGTTTGTGCATATCTATAGCAAAAGAAAGACAGTAGAAGAGTATGGTTATAAAGTACCGACTATTATACAACAAACTAACTCACTTTACCTGGCCAACCCCTTCCCCCTTCCCCCCCCTTCACCAGCCCCTTCTCAGCCCAACGATCGTTGCCTGAATCCTCGCAATCTCGAAACACGGCACCCATCCTGCCCAGGTGCTTACAATCTAATCTGATTCGTGCACGCGTTCTCAAAGTCAGGTCGTAGACCTGCCGACACAGTTAAAATGTAATTTTATAGAGGAAGTATATTAACGGGGAACCATTGAAAAATAAAATTCTATTTTCTTTGGAAAATATCTTCTTTTTATATTTTTGAATGGTGTGAATATATTTCGTTGAAGTATGTTTTATAAGAAGTGGAATAATTTATTATTAATGCGAGATATTATTAAACGGATTCTAATAATAAATAATACATATTTTATTAATTATAATGTTTTTTTAAATCAATACGTTAAATGCTTAAATGAAATTCTATTCTTTGAAAAGTATCATTTCAAACTTTTGAATGCTGTGAATATTTTCAGTAGAAATTAGTTTTGTAGAAAATAGTATAATTTATTATTAATGCGAGATATTATTAATCAGATTCTAATAATAAATAATATAAATTTTAATAATTATAATGTTTTTTGAAATCAATACGTTAAACGCTAAAATGAAATTCTATTTTTTGAACAATATCATTTCAAACTTTACAATACTGTGAATATTTTTAGTTGAAGTATGTTTTTTAGAAAATGGAATAATTTATTATTAATACGAGATATTATTAATCAGATTCTAATAATAAATAATATAGATTTTAATAATTATAATGTTTTTTTAATACGTTAAACAATGTTACATTATTTTACATTAATATTGACAAACACGTATAGAATATTCTAGTCATGTTTATCAAATGCATATATGCGTCCATAGCAATCAAAGAGTTTATATTTTTCTTTTCTCTTATCAAATAAATTCATATTCCTTAAAGTATTTAATGTGTTTCAATCTTGTTTGTAGTATGAGTAAATGTGTACGATAATTGCATTTTGATAAATATCGGTACTTAACCAATTAGTTTTGAAATAAATTTGCTTGTTAACAAATTAATACGAGCATTGATAAATTAAAAAATAATTAAATTTTCATAATACATGTGTGATAAAAAGAAAAAAGAATTAAAACAATAATTAATATCACAATAATATCAAATCGTTTTAATTCAATCGTTTTGTTTTTTTTTTCAAATATAAAATAATAATCAATTTGACAAAACCGAGTTGTTCGTGTGTGGAAAAAAAAACAGAAAAGAAAATAAGTGAATAAGATAATTAAAGGAGCACTTAGGGGTAGAAAAAAAAAAAAAAGAAGAAGACCTTGTACCTTTTAGTTCTTACGAATTTGACGAGAACACCAATCGAAAATGTAGGTCGCTCGATAATTGTACCACTTCGAGGCAGATTCTATTTTGACGTTGAGAATTCATTAACACGATTTATCTCGATCAACGAGATACTGTCATTGCTATTTCCGTTTACAACTATTTCCTTCTCGTTTCCTATTCGAACAAATACGTTCTTCTTATTATTCTCTCTCACTTTTTTTTATCTATCTTTATTTTGTTTTGTTTTACTTCTTCTTATTATTTCTTATTTCTTTTTTTCCAACTAACACGTATTCACATATTCAATATTATATTAGATTAATAAATAAATTATACGAAAATTAATTTCATTTTGTTTAATTAAACGTTACATACAATGTAATTTGTTAAATAACCATTTAAGTATAATAATTCATAATTCGATTACTATTACTCTTAAGAGTAAGTAATAATTATTTGCAAAATAAAATGAATTATAGTTGTGTAATGAAATTCGGTAATAATATTGATTGCATTTGCTCGTTAATTTAAAACGGGTTGGGGGATGTGGGTGGGGGTGGGAGTATAATAAATATTTATTAATGTAATACTTACACGTGTGTGATATACACGTACGTAGAAAGAGTGTTTGTGTGTATGTATGTGTATTTAATCTATCCATATATATAATATCTATAAATAAATACAAATGCAAAATAAACGTGGCAAATTTTTCATTTAATCGATAAGAAAATGTTTAATAAAATACAACGAATTTTCACAAAATAATATCGGTTTGACAAGATGAAAGTTAACGTGTTTCATAGTCAACCGAACGAGACGGAATAAATCGTAAATAAATACGCGAACGATTTTCATTTTAACGAATATAAGGGATGAAAAGAGGGGTAGGTGGGGGATGGGAAGGGAATGGGCAGGAGGTAAACCTTCAACAAAAAAAAAAAAGTTCTCTTTCAATAAACGTGAAATCCCTTTAAATCGACTTTCACCGATCTACTACTACTACTACACCATTACTATTACTTTCCCCATACTCTATGGGAGGTAATATCAAAAAGAGAAACTTCTTTATAACTCACACGTACTCGAAAGTATTTTTCTTCTTTACTTAAAGAACCTTGCGGGAAAAAAAATAGGAAATAAAATAAATAAGAAATAGAATGAGAATAGCAAAGAGAAAAAGCGAAGGAAAGTAAAATAAAGTCGAGTGTTATGCGAATGTACAAACGTCACAAAAAAAAACAAAAGAAAAATAATAATAATAAAAGTAAAATTTGAAATGTAAAGTATAATATATATATGTAATATGAAGAAAAAAACAAATGTTTAGTAATAATAATGATTGAGATATATTTTTGTGTGTGCTCGTTAATAAGAAGCAGAAAAAAAAACACTTAATATAAAAATATTAGAAAAAAGTATAATTTTTGAAACAAAATAATATTTTATATATGAATAATAATGGTCGAGAGGATAAATTTTTTGTATGCGCTTTAATAAGAAAAAGAAAAAAAACAAAAAAACAAACAAACCACACACACGAATATAAAAGTTATTCGAAAACAGAAGAATATAAATAAATTATTAATCAAATTAAATATATATTTATAATATAAAACTAAATATAAATTATATTATTTATAAAAGACGAATCGAGAAAAATCAAATAATAACATTAATAATAATAATAATAATAATTGTCTAGATATTTTTATTCGCGTACGTCGTGTTGATTTTTTGTCGTATCGATCGTTTAAAAAAAAAAACAAAAAACGCGAATTAAACAGCCAGAAAATATAATTAATAAAAGTAGAGAAAATTTGTAGTCGGTGGATTTATTATGCTTTCGCGCCCCTCCCCCACCCCTATCCCCACCCCCCTTTTAAAATTTATGTAAGCGTCCTGCTGCAGTTCGAATTAACGATAATTAATGACGTTCGCAGTCCAACGCATTTATGGAATACACGCTGGGGACAAGAACGAACTAACGGTGTTTGGTAGAAGCCGAAGGGGTTGGGGGGGTGAGGGGGTACTGACTGCCCCAACGGCAGCTTTTCCTAGGAGAAAAATAATATATTTGAAAGAAAAGAAAAAGAAAAAAATAAAGGTGTGTGTACTCCACTTACACACGTAAGAAATTATAATTCTTTGTCGTTTATATAAAAAAACAAATAAGATTAAATAATAAATTTTTCAGAATAACATATATATAAAATACTTTTATGTATTTCATGTGTATGTACTACTATATTGTTGTTACAGAGCTTCACCTCATACTATGGGGAATAGGTTGGAAAAATTCTCGAATTTCCATCATATCTGAAATACTTTTTCAAAAGTTTCCTGACACTTATTTTTTCTTTTTTTTTTCAATAACTGTACGTCAATTACTGTTCTTGATTTTGTTTTCGGTTCAATGCGACTGTTGTATATATTTTTTTCAATTTAATTTGGCGGTTAGAAACTCAATCAAACACGTGAACAATGGCGAGCACCAAGCTGGCTATGACGCGACTAACTTCATGCTGTTAATTTCATATCGGTGTGCGCGCGCAACGTAATTATCGGCTAACTTCATTCCGTTAATTTCGCGTCGCTGTGCGCGCGCATCGTAGCAAATTCAATCTCATCATTTTTTTTCTCGAACGCGAGGACAAAAATATAATTTCGAAAGGGGAAAAAAATAACAATATGAAAAAAAGAGACGATGAATAAAATAAAATGACAATAAAAGGGGTTTATTAATTAATATTCACAAATATGAAATATACTAACCTTCCCCACCCCTTCATCCCCATAAATGTATCTATAATCGTCGTTAGCAATTTACCATGCAATATTTTGCAAGAAATAAAACCTAACCGAATATTAATGACAGAAAATTATGCTATTATATATATGTGTACATATATACATATATAAATGCACATAGATACATGTTTCTTCTTTTAATTGATATTTTTTTTAAACTAATATTAAAAATCCAAAAGATGAAATCAGTTTACCCCCACTTCTCTTCCTCATCCTCGCCGCGAGTGTTTTTATAATACGAATCTTAAAGTGATAGGAGAACAATTACACTATGTTCGATCTCGTGAAATAGAAAAAGGAAAAAATATATAGAAAGGATAATCGAGAAAAAGGGTCTGCTGGAAAATAAGGGCTGCCACCTCTGCCGTTTCACGCGTCGGCGCGTTCAATTTCTCCGCACGTCATTTCGTTCTCTACGTGGAAAGTCGATTTCTCGCATGCAACCAAATGCTGCCAGTAGGAAAGGAAAGATTGACGTTGATGTTGCAAACCCCTTTTCCCTTCTACCCTCCTAACCCACCTTCCCACCCCCTGATCCGATAGTAAAACGAGGAAAAAGATAGAAAGGGAGAAACAGAGTGGTGGTCTATGGGGAAGGGGATGGGGTTGAGGGTAAAGAGAATGTGAGACAGAAGAAAAAAAGGAAAAGAGATTGTGAAACCATCCCCCCTCCTCTTCCAACACCCCTCCCAACACCTTTCCTTTACACCTTACTCTTCTATTATGATAAAGGAAAAAGGGTGACGTTGTTGATGGTTCGATAAGTGAACTCATTGTCAGTGGTATCGGTTTTCATCGATGTCTAGACATTCGTAAAAGAATATTCGTAATTTGTGTGTATATATATATTGAAAATGAAGATTACAAATCGAAAATTAGGAATTGGAATGAGATTTATTAAGTTGAATGATATAGGTTTATTATTTTTATTGGTATTGATATATATATTTATATTATCATTGATATTTTGTGTTAAATTCAATGAATATTTTATTACATATAGTATTTATATATTAAATTAATATAATTGTAATATTTATTTTGTGTATATATATATTGAAAATGAAGATTACAAATCGTAAATTAGGAATTGGAATGAGATTTATTAAGTTGAATGATATTGGTTTATTATTTTTATTGGTATTGATATATATATTTATATTATCATTGATATTTTGTGTTAAATTCAATGAATATTTTATTTCATATAATATTTAAAATAATATAATTGTAATATTTATGAAATGATAACTCAGAAATTATATATTTTATTGAACGAATAATTATATTATAATATAATATTATTCGATACTAACATAGTATTGTGTTTTTATATTTTTATATATATATAATAATTTATATAATATAATAACAGAGTAATATTACATAATATATATGTAATAAAGTATTAACTTAAAAATAATATTGAATCTACTCTCATCATGTGACACTATTCAAGTTATCATACTCAAATAAAAGATTTAAATTAATTATATAATTAAATACAATTTCCATATTTAATAAATAAACTTCGCAATTATTAAAAAATTAGTTAAATGATAAAATAAATACTCTATGATTTTGTTTATAATATTATTTTTGTCATTTAAATTGTCCTTATTTTTTTTATTGAAAAACAAAAGTAACAAAATAAAAAACAAAAGGAAATATAATATTTAAGATAAAACACAAATTCCATAATAATAATAGTAATAGTATTGGTGGGTAGTAGTAATAGTATTGATACGAAAAGAATACATCTAAGCAAAAGGGGGTAGTATAGTCATTCGAGACTTTGGCCGATCATCGATCTTACGCGTCAACCCGTGCTCCCAACAGGCATGAAATATTTATTGAGTTATCCTCGATTATGCTCTCGCACCATTTGGTGACGTACACGGGAATTGGTGAATAACGTATGCGCCATTGGCGTGATTTATTACATCATGGTATAGGAGATATAAATCCGAAGGAAAATTTTCCACCATTCTACATATAAATATATATATATAACCCTAACCTCAAACTCCCCCCACCACCACCACCACCACCACCCATACCTTTTGTATTTCAATTTTTATTTTTATAATCAAACCGATTAAAACAAATAATATAAAAAAATAATAATAAATAATTAAAGAAATATAGAAAAATAATAATAATAATTAAAGAAATATAGAAAAATAATAATAATAATAATTAAAGAAATATAGAAAACAATTGTACATTTGTGAAGATTTTATTCTCACGTTTCGAGTTTTAATCAGGGCCCGGTATTAATTTTGATCTTTCACGATGGAATAGAAAAATGGGGGAATGAAGATGAAGAATAAGTAAAAAAAAATAGAAAGGAAAACAAAAAAATGAAAACACCATCTAAGAAATATAAAATGAAAAGCACACGTATATCTCTTTAATCAAGAAGCGACGAGAATAAAAAAGGGAATCCAAATAAACCGTTGCTTTACTACCCTTTTGACCCTTCATCTTCTTCTTCTTCTTCCTCGACACCGCCATCTTTCTTTTTTTTTTTATTTTTCTAACTCCGCTTTTTAGGAAAAAGTCAGAAAAAGAAAAACGAATCCACTGTGTGAAAAATCGAGTCGAAAGTGTGGCGGAACATTCTCACACTCACCCTTCCCCCCCCCCCCCCCTTCACAACCCCTAACTCACCCCATTGCCACCACCTGCATCTCACACCTCTATCACAACGTTCTTTTCATCCGCCGCCAACGTTTCGCTACAAAACTTGTAACGAATCTCTTCTAAACTAAAAGGACCAAGGATACCATTTTCCGTTCTACTTTTTCATTTTTATTTTTTTTAAAAAGTTCAAAAGTTAAAGAAAATCTAATATTTTCTTATAATAAAATTGAATAATTCAGTTATAATTATTGACTTACTTTATTTATCTTATATTTATAAACAAAATTATATATTGAACCCAAAGGGTGGTGGTGTCAACAATTTTTGTAATTAATTCTGAGTTGACGTATAAATTTTTAATATTAATTTATTTATAATACGTTTTATTATAGTCGGACTAAAAAGGGTTAAACAATTATTATTATTAATCGTTATTGTATCAAAAGTTTAACACAAATGGGTACGAAATAATTAAATAAAATTAATAAAATAGTTAAACAAATATTATAATTAATCACACGTGAAATAAATAAACGTCGTTTAATAGTTTTCTATACAGACTGTACCATTTATATAATATCTTTCATCAAGTTTAAAAGATTTTACCATCAGTTAAATGAAAAATAATCCTTTTTCTCTCTTGGGCATCACACACATACACACACACACATACATGCTACCAATTAATTTAAATTCTTTAATCTCCGATAAGCAAAGAGATAAAGATTGCAAAAGAAATAAAATGAGAGAGAGAGAGAGATATAATTCTTTTTTTTTTGTCTTAGTCTCTTGATAATGTAATTAAACTTTATGACTTTAAAATATCATAGATAATGTCGACATTTCAAATACTTCATTTTTATTTTTTTCTGGTAAATGGTAATATACAATTAGAAAGAGAAAGATTTTTCCTATAAAAAAAATGTATTCTTTGACAAACATCCCCCAATTTCTTATTGTTAGTCAGATTAACATAAATGTCCATTAATGATTTTTAATTGAACAAGAAAAGATTAATTAACGTAATTAACACACAATTACACTTAAATAATTTTTCTTTTCAAAGTTACGTTAAACTAATTTACTGAATGTTGACAGTTGGTGTAAAAATAATTTGTAAAGATTAAATTTTATTAATTAAAAAAATACAATTTCATATACATACACATGTATATATTTTAATTGACATTAATTAACAGGGCGTAATTATGATCTTAAATAGTAAGAAAAGAAAAACAAAGTAAGAAAAAACGTTCATAGAAACAAATTGTAAAAGAACTTATATACTGATACACACATGTGTGTATATATGTTAATATATTATAGTGAAAAGAAGAGACAGCCATTTTTGTTTTCTATTATACGTACCAACTAATGTAAATTACTTCTACCACGTGAAATTTGAGTACATTTACGATATACAAAACCAACCACATATATATATACACTCAGTTGCACATTTTCGCACATCTTTAAATGCATTTAACTTAACAAGATGCCGGAAATATTTTCGCTACCACGAGTACAGGTAATGGCTCCTACTTGACCTATAGGAGAAGAGTAGTAGTAGGGTGGGGGAAGAGGATAACGGTTAACACGAATTTTAAATCCACGAGGAGGACTAATTTAATGTCGTCTGTTTCTCTCTCTCTCTTTCTCTATCTCTTTCTTGTTTTATCTTTCTATATTTTTCTCTGTGTTAAATTAAGCGCACTTTAATCACAAATTCTCTTACACATTCGAATATTAAATTCTATCAGAATCATCCTAACCTAAAAAATGTATTCAAAAATACTTACTCATTGAAATATACAAACTTATGAAAAATTAATATACTTATCATACTTTTTATTTGTACTTTTTTTCACGGTATACTTTTATCTCTTGTGATCTTAAAAAGTATTCAAATTAAAATGAATTCGTATATTAAAAGAAATATATATTAATTTCTTATAAATTAATATACTTATGTGTTACTCTCTTTATTTATTTCTTCATTTTTATACCTTTCTCTCTTATGATCTCAAAAAGTATTAAAAAATACTTATTCGTATGAAACAATAAATATAAAAATTTCTTTAAGAAATGACTATACTTATAGTACTTATATTATTTTATTTTTTCTCTTTCCTTTTATTGTTTCCTATCATCTCACTTCCTTCACATAAAGACACACAAAAAAACAAATATTATAAATTAATATTTTCTTACAGCAAAATAAAAAAGAGGATAATAATACTTTTTACAATTTTTATACAACAAATAAATAATTGCTTTTAGTAATTGTTCTTAGAATGGACGAGTTGCATTAGCTAATTTTGAATATTTAGATTGAAAGGTAGAGAACAATATTTATACTGAGTTAAGAAAATAGTATTTTTTTTTTCATTTAAACGTATCGTTCAATTTGTAGATCCAATAAGTAAAAAATAATAATTGAAATTTGCAATCGATGGTTTTAATAATTAGTCATACTTTCGTATACATACATACAAACACACTTTCTCTCTCTCTCTCTTTCTCTTTCATTCCAATTCCTCAATTCGTCTTCGTTTTTGTCGAAAGAAAGAAAAGGTCTGCCGTATTTAATTGGAAGAAGAAAAAAAAACAGAAAAAAAGAAATAATTGTGCACAAAGTTCGACATTCGTTTAGTCGTCTAGAAACGATGAATGGTATCTAATAAAAAAAAGAAAAAAAAGAAAAGAAAAAACAAACTTCGTTTCTTCTTATTATTTTCTAATTTTATATAATACTAAAGATATAATATATTTAACGAGAAGAAAAATAATCGATTCAATTTTGTTTCTTACTTTGATAAATGTTAAAATGAAAATCTATCTTTACAAGTTAAGAAAAAAAAATTAATTAATATAATAAAATGTTGTGTAAAAGAATAAAAAAGAACGAAGAGTAGGTTTACTTTTTGTTTTGTTTTTTTTTTTTTTAGGTATCCATTTATCGAAACCATTTTTCACTTGTTTGTTAGCGATGCGATGCTCTCGTCAGTGTTCTTATGATCATCGTTGCCTGGGAACTTACTTCTTTTTGTGATACATTATACATATACATATATACATAAATATATACATGTATATATATATATATATTAGGTTGGCAACTAAGTTTCTTCTGTTTTGTTTTAAATTTTAACAAAGAAGAAAAAACATCATTGATTAATTAATTTTATTGAAATTTGTATTGAAAAATAAACTTTTAAAGAATTTAAATAAAATAGTTGAAACTTAGTTACCAACCCAGTATATATATATTATATTATGTATATGTATATATTTTGTGTATTTTATAACAGCCTGTTTCTAATTAACGATAAGCACGCGTACGAGCGCGAATGTACGTTGAATGTGGTGTAAATATTCGAGTGGCTAGTAAAAAAAAAAAAGGATAACTAGTGAACGTAGATTTAAGTTGGGTTATGTCAAATCCGGAAACAAAAAAAAAGAAAAATAAAATAATACTTATCATTTTATATATATAATATCTTCTCTATATATATTTAATTCATTTTACTTTTACTATTCACAAACAATAATCTGTAATAATATATTTTTGAAGTTATACTTCTTTTGGCGCGCATTTTGGGAAAGTGAGGTTAGATGCGACCGAAAAATTAACACCACGAAGTTGTCGATATTTATAATGCGCGGGAAAATCGATTTCAAATTTACGGCATGAATTAATTCGTAAATAAATAAATTAGATTGTACATATTAATTAAAACCTTTATCAATGATATTTAATATCTTCATTTTATTTTATCATATTATTGTCTTTTCGATAAATGTAGAGTATTATATTGGTACGCGAGATAATTGAAGTTAGTTTGGAGGTTATTGAGGTTATGTTCGTTTTGGTACATAAGTATTTTATTTTATTTTATTTCATTGGTCGAATAATAACACGTCTGCAAAATATATTTCACGTTTTGTCATTTGTTTTTCTTTTTAATTAAAATTTTTACTTATTATTATTGATACAATCTAACAAATTATGTTTAAATATAATACAAGTAATATTATTACATTTCTTTCCCCGACTTTGTGCAAACGTAAAAACGTTGAATTATAAATGATTGGGAGAACAGGGGATTAATCTAATATTTTATTTGTTAAATCCTAAAAAATGATACAAATTACATGATACAAATATTTTTCACAAAAGAATCTCTTAAAGTGACTTTTTTTTTGGCTCCCGGAATTGATACAACCCTGGTCGACGATTCGACCAATCGAGAAAGCGTTTGTTTCATCAGTGGCTAGTATTTAAGCTCGCAACGCCCACGTTGAGCGAAAACGTTGGAATCATTGTTTAAATTTTATGCTTCGACGATTTAAAATGACACGCACCAATAACAAAATTCATCGAATAATTAATTATAAAAGAGAAAAAAGGAATAAAAAACAACATGTTTTTCTATACAAAAAAAAAACGTAATCGTTTTATCAAATAAAGAAAAAAAGAAATTGTTGAATTGATCGTTCGAATTGATAATTTGAACAACAATTCCAACGGTTAGATCTTTTTTGCTCCGTTTACGCTTTGGCGGGCATCAAAGTGCATCTCAAGACATGCACTTCCTCGGAATTTGTTTACAAATTATTATTATTATTATTATTATCATTATTATTATTATTATTATTCGTAATAATACTCTTTAATCACGAACTTGCGAAGTAGAAAAAAAAAAACATAAAATAAATTTGTAATTATTTCTATTTGAAACATTTTAGTATATATCAAATATTATAACAACGTATTATTAAATATATATATTGTTTTCTTTTTTTTTTTAAAAAGAATTTAAAATAAAATTCGCAGTTTCGTTATTTCAAAGATAAAGCTTTATATTATCGTGGGCATGGCGTTTTGAAAATGAGCAAATATATCTCGTAAACATTTAATTATATAATATATATATATATATATATATAAAAACCGACAACACACACAAAAATTGGATTAATAAAATGTTTGTTTTTTTTCTCCATTTTGTTTTTTCACGTAGGTCGATCTAAGGCACATGGATGAAAAATCCGGAAGTAACGTGGTGGACGTGGGAGTAGATCTTTCAGAATTCTATATGTCGGTTGAATGGGATATTTTAGAAGTGCCTGCAGTACGGTAAGTATTCTTATTTTTTTTTTTTTTAATATTACAATATTGCATTTAAGTAATTCAATTCACTTCAAAAAAAATCCACATTTTATTTAATAAATAATAATAAATTAAATGATACACGAATACTTTTTTTGTTAAGTGCTAATAATAATTTAATCGTGTTAAATATAAATTGTTTAATTATATTTATATATTAAGTATATAAAATTTTCATATTTTTACTTATTCAAGTGTTCGTTTTTTTTTTTTCTTTTTCTTTTTTATTTCAGAAACGAAAAGTTTTATACGTGCTGCGACGAACCATACCTCGATATAACATTCAACATTACGATGAGAAGGAAAACACTTTTCTATACCGTCAACATCATCATACCTTGTATGGGGATCTCTTTTCTTACCGTTCTGACGTTTTATTTACCAAGTGACAGCGGAGAAAAGGCAAGTATATAATATATTATGCAATTTTTATTCAATACACATTTTTACACATTAATTATTTGACTTAATAATTTATTTATTTGCAATTGATCTATCAATTAAATTGTTGCTAAATTTTTAACCATGATCAATGAAATAAAATTACGATTCAATTGTTTATAATGAAATATTTATGATATAGATTATTTGTTAATTATTAATGCAAAATATATCAATTATAATTTATTTATACACGTTAGAAGTGAGTTTCATTTAATTGAACGTTTTATTTGATTTCTTTATCTTTTATTATCAATAGAAAAATGTGTGAATAACTTTTTCACATCGAAGGAATTGAAATTATTGATAGGATAAGTCAAATCAAAGAGAATATTATACTTATTTTGAAATGAGTCTTTTAGTTTTGAAACTTTGATAAATTACTTCTCTCACTTTCTCATAACTTTAACGGAGAAATTAGCTTCCATCGAATCGAGTGTTTCAAATTTGAAAGCTTTTCCTTTTAATCCTTTAAAAGAGAAAAGTAAAGTACGTTCGTAATTGTTATTAACCGAGTTTTCAAACGTATCTACTAACTATTCTGTAAATTAATATCTCTTTCATAACAACTTTTCATTAATATTAATTCGATAAATGTTTCTAGTATTTTCTTTCTAATTCTATTTTAAATGTTTCTAATATTTTTCAATATTTATTAAACATCATAATTCATTCTAATAATATTAGAGTATTATTTAAAATGAAATAATATTTGATAAATATTTATATAGAATAAATTTCACGAGAATAAAAAAATTGTTCTTACTTTTTTACTCTATAAAAAACAAAAAGAACAAACAAATAATTTCTATGCAATAATTATATTATATATAATAAATTATGTAATTACATTATTCAATATAATTCTACAAAAATTTAGACAATATTTAATAATAAATTAAAATGAAATAATATTTAATAAATATATATATAATAAATTAAACAAGTAATAAAAAAATTACTCGCAATTTTTAGACTTTAATATAATTCTATGAAAATTTGGATACATAAATAAATTTGGATAGCATAAATAAATGAAACTAATTACTGAAAAAGTTTCGAGTATCTATATATCAATCTCACAATTCATTATAGTAATATTAATAATAAATTAAAATGAAATAATATTTAATAAATATATATATAATAAATTAAACAAGTAATAGAAAAATTATTCGGAATTTTTTAACTTTAATATAATTCTACGAAAAATTTTGATATTATTAAATAATAAGTAAAATGATCGATAGCATAAATAAATGAAATTAATTACTGAAAAAGTTTCGAGTATCTATAATTCAATTATAATTCATTCTAGTATTTCTTCAGAAACCGTATCAAACGAAGCAAGAAAATTATCTTACCTCTTTCTCACACTCTTTCTCTCTTTCTCTCACTTTAATTCTCGAATTCTTGAGTAAGATCTTTTAAAGAAAACTTTTCGAAACTTCTATCTATCGCTTATGAATAATTTAACTCGTCGCGTACTAAAGTTAAAATTAAAATAACAAATGGAAATGTTAATAATAGAGTGCTATCTATCTATCTTATCCATGGATATCACGATTAACATTATTTTTTATACTATCGTAACTATACCATAAAAAATTTCTCTACAATTTATATATAATCAAATTATTTTTCAAATATTATAAATACATTTTTCATTCAAACAATTTAAATTTATTTAATTAAAAAATATTTATGTTGAAAAAGAAAAACTACGATTTTTAAAATAATTTAAAAATCATTTGATACATCGATATATATAATATCATATATTATTATTATTATTTTATAAATTATACGTAATCAAAGTGTTGACAATTTTATTTGATTAACATTTTACTTTTCCATAGATTTACGATTTACCATAAATAAACAAATTCATATATGATCAAAATATATTTTAAATATTATAAATACATTTTCCATTCAAACAATTTAAATTTATTTAATTAAAAAATATTTATGTTGAAAAAGAAAAACTACGATCTTTAAAATAATTTAAAAATCATTTTATATACATATTATTATTATTATTATTATTATTCTATAAATTATACGAAATCAAAGTGTTGAAAATTTTATTTGATTAACATTTTACTTTTCCATAGATTTACGATTTACCATAAATAAACAAAATAAGAGAATACAAAAATAGTAAATGTAACATAATATGTTATATACTTGTGTATATATCGTATGAATGTGTTTTGTATGAATGTGAATATGTGTGTGTATGTAAGAGAGTATCGATTTGGGTTGGTAGTTGTTTCAAACGACCAATTCGTTGAACGATACCTATGTTAAAACGATTCGAGAATGTACTTGATCAATCGAAATAGATTTCTCTCCATAAACACGGTGTTTCTAAACTACTATGACATGACTCGATCATTTAATAGAAACATAGAAATAGATAGATAGATAGATAGATAAATAGAATGAAAATTAATAGTATTTTTTAAACTACCAATGAAAATAATTCGATCTATTCGATGGAAATATAAAAACAATACGAGTATTGTGATATAAAATATATATTAAAGAATTAATGAATTTATTTTTATTAAAAGTTCAACGATATTCAATCTCCGGGCTCAATTATTCAATTTAAAATCAATTGAAATCATATTAATTTACGTTTGAAATTAATTTTCTTATAAACGTATTACATTGTTTTAACGATTATTTGTTAGACGGTTTAAACAACGATAAAATATAATATTATTATACTTTTGTTTTATATTATCAATCACTTTTAAAAATAAAATTAATAATCTCGATTAAAATAATATACAATAATAATATTAACGAGAAAAGTATTATTTCTTAAAAAAATATAATAATATATAAATAAAATTATAATAATAATCTAGGTGTGTGTGTAAATATCGATTGTTTAATAAATATTTTTTAATCATTTCGTTAACTTTATTATTTATAATACAACAATTGATCAAAAGAGTAGAACACACACACAAAAAAAATAATTGAAATATATCAAGTTAATTAATTTCTTTTATACTCTTTCTCTCTCTCTCTCTCTTTATAACTAAAAGAAACAAGTGCATAGTTAAAAGAAGGTGAAAAAAAGAAAAAGAAAAAAGAAAAATACAGAAGGAACATGAAATAAAAAGTAGATAGAGAAATTCGTGTGAAATATGCACCGAATTAGTTCTCTTCCTGGTGTCTCTCGGCCTCGTTATTTTCCCTTATCTGTAAAAGGGAAGAGTTAGGGAAAGGGTGGTTGGTTACTTTTGGCTTACAAAAAGGTTCTACTACAAACTATTTTTCATTTTTATTTCAACCTCTCTCACCAATCTCATCGGTTCCTTTACCTTTCTCTCCTTCTGATACTTATTCTTCTTCTTTTTTTTTTTTTCTTTACTTTTATTTCCCCTTTTTTATATTTTGAAGTTTGTTCTTTTTATTTTCTTCTGAAGATAGTAATAATAATAAATAAATAATCTAGTAATAATACCAGAAAATAATCGGGAACATATTCGAATGTATTTCTTCTTCTTATTTTTTATTTTGATCATATGTTGATAATAAACAAGTTGATTAAATTATTCGTGTATATAATTTACATGTGTGTACAACAGATTGTTTAATTTAAAAGTTTAATAAAATAATTTTGATTAGAATTTGTATGTGTGTGGAAAAAAATTGGATTTAAATCAAATAAAAATAATAGAAAATGTACAATGTTAACAGGTGGCTCATTGTATATGTCAATTGCATGTAAAAACATATAATAAATCATGTAATAGTTAATATTAAATATAATAAAAATCCAAACGAAGAACCAAAGGGATAAACCTTGAAAAAGGTTAAAAAAAAAAATAAAGTGTTTGATTCAAGTCAAATAAAAATAATAGAAAATGAACAATGTTAACAGGTGGCTCATTGTATATGTCAATTGCATGTAAAAACATATAATAAATCATATAAAAATTAATAATAAATATAATAATAAATATAATAAAAATCGAAACGAAGAACCCCCCCAAAGGGATAAACCTTGAAGAAGGATAAAAAATAAAAGATGATGTTTGTGTTATCATTCGCAGTAAGGAAACAAGAATATTGGTGGTTTCTTTAGATTTTTAGATGTAGAAAGGAAAAGTTAACAAAGGGTTTTCTTATAACGCAAGGATAAAAAAAAAACTACGATGATAGTAGTAGAGGTATTAAAAAGGATATCAAAGGGGAAACGAATGAGTGTAAGTAAAATGAAAGAAAGAAAAGAAAAGAAAAGAAAAGAAAAGAAAAGAAAAGGTGTCTCCTTAAGGGGTCTAATAAAAACAGTAGAATATTTTTCTTTCGTTAAAAGATCAACAATCTTTTCACACTCGGTATATCATTCGATTATCGTTTGATTTGAAGGAACAAGTAGAGTGGGGGGAGGATGGAGGGGGAGGGGGGTAAAAAAAGATTCATTCGGTTGTCAAAACGCGTGTGAAATCTTGTCAAAGAAAAACACTTACGAACGAGATCCGTTTGTTCAGTATCTTTTTTTTTATCACCCATTATATTAAGTTATATCTAAAGGAAAAATTAAAAAAGAAAAACAAAAGAAATGTTTTATATTTATTAATTCGTTATTAATAAATTATTTGAGTGATCGTTGATCAATAATACAACGATCGATTAATAATATTAATAACAAAAATTTAATTATTATATTTTTCTAATTATAATCGTATAACTGATTTTTTAATTTAATTTTCGAATAATATACACAACGATAAATATTTATAATATTTATATTTGTAATAATATACAAGAGTAGAGGAAACGTTTCGAAAGATTTATTAAAAATTTTTTTAGTATCAAAATCATTCTCAAAATTATATTAATATTTATTTAATAATACATCATGTAATATACTGGACTATTTTTATTTGACCAAATACCCCTATCGAACGGATAGAAAAAAAAAAACAATTAAAAAATGTATAACATAAAAAGAAAAAAGAAAAAACATATTATATAAAACTTATAAAACGAATCTAAAATGCACATACATCGATTTATTATAAAAAAAGAAAAACAATTGAAATTAATCTCAGATCAAAAAATATCACATATAGTAATAATAGTAATAATAATAATAATACCATCAATTCAATTTGCTTCCAATGGATTATTATTATATTTTATCTCACACACACACACAATACACTGTCGTATTCCAACACGAGTTTCGATGCAATCTACAAAGCTTCGAGAGAATAGAAAAGACAAGGGTAGAAGTTGTGGGGGGATGAAGTGGGGGGAGGGGGAAGGATGGGGAAGTTTAAGACCATGATTTTCCATATTATGGGTGACGGCATGAAAGAGCAAGCGAGATGAAAATAGAAAGAGACAGAGAGACAGAGAAAGATGAGTGAGTTAGTGTATGAGTGAGAATGATGAAAGTGTGTATGTATGTATATATGTGTATGTGTGAGAGAGAGAGAGAGAAGATGTAATTTCGATAGTCGCATTGGCTGGTGCAGGTCAATCACCGGACCGAGATATTGCTTATCGATTCAGCCCGCTTGATTGACGCCCTGAAAATGCTTTATGCCACTTACGTGTGAGTATATGTGTGTATACGTATGAGTATATATGTATGTATGTATGTATGTGTGTATATCCTGTGGATTTAAAAAAGATGATTCTCTTGTTACGTTTTAAAAATAGGATTATTGTTTAATTGAAAGAGTAGTACCAATTGTTTTATATTAAAATTTTGTTTTCATTTATATAAACGTTCAAATTGTTAGATAATTATTGTATAATGTAGGAGTATATATATGGGTTTGAAATAAAAAGAAAATTTGTTCTTATTGTTTCAAATGGGATTGTTTAAATGGATAATAATACGAATTGTTTTATTTTATACTTGCTTTCATTTGTAAAATATTTAAATTGTTAGATAATCATTTTGATAATATTAAAGTGTTTATTTATTTTTTCGAGAGGCACACGATATTGAACTATTTAAACTTAATTGAATTTATATATCATATATTATTATGTTATTAATAAAAATTACTAATCAATTACATGTTGTGTGTGAAATTGAAAATGAAAGAAAATTACAGTGCATCACAATATGATTTTATTTTTAAAAATTCCCTCGTAACTCCAAAGGTATTTATTATTTATTAAAAAATATGGGTATGAGATAGAATAAAAATAAAGATAATTAATAAATAAAAAAAATATAGGTAAATAAACGTTGGGAAAAGTTTAAATATAATATTCACACCGAATTGGGTCTCACCCCTATTCTATTTTAATTTAATATTCAAATATATCCCTTATTTATATTAAAAAAAACATTTTATTATAATTTGTTCTCTTCATATAATGAAAACATTATTTAATATCTCTATTTCTTTTTCTTTCACATATTCGTAGTATAGTTTAGGGTATTGGTTTCGATAATACATCATAGTTATCTCAAAACAACATACCACCAGGTAGTAATCTTAAAAGGAAAATGCTTTGAATCATCATGAAAATGCACCTTTCCTATACGAATCTGCATACACACATACATATATATAACTATTATCATGAGTATAACACAAGTATATCTAACTGAGAACAACCTACTGACTAGAATTTCCTGTTAAAGTGTGTTAGAAAATATATTCGTGTTCAATGCACTCAACTCAACAACCTAACCGAACAGCAATCCAACGAAAAGTCCAATTTCCGTTACGAGATCTCTTTTATCTGATTGTACATTTTTTTCTATTTTGTTTTTTTACTGTTCAACCATGAACCAAAAAGAAAAAGTAAAGAAAAGAAACAGAATAATAAAAGCAATAAAAAATAAGAAAAATATTCAAACAACACCCAATACGATCATTTCATTCGTTTTTATCTTGAACAAAATACACGTTTGTTGTTTTTTTTTTAAGTTATACTTCTTTTGGCGCGCATTTTGGGAAAGTGAAGTTAGTTGCGATCGAAAAATCGACACCACGAAGTTGTCGATATTTACACGATGCGCATGCGCGGGAAAAACGATTTCAAATTTACGGCATGAATTAATTCGTAAATAAATTAATTAAAACCTTTATTAATGGTATTTAATATCTTCATTTTATTTTATCAGACAAATGTAGAATATTATATTGATATGCGAGATAATTGAAGTTATTTTTGAGGTTATTGAGGTTATGTTCGTTTGCTAACATAATTACACACACCAGTTTTTTTATTTTAATAAAAAAATCATTTCAAATATTTATAATACTCGTTGTTTTGTTTCATTGAATAATTTTGTCAAGGCTAAACTGATAGATATTTTTAAACACATATTTATAAAATTATGTACTATTCATTTAATATATTGCACGTCTCGAACAGTTTGAAACAGGTGTCACCAATTTGTAGAATTTAGATTGATCCGATTAAGAGGAGAGAGAAACTTGTAATTTAACATTTTGAATGTTACCTTAGAAGGTATCACTTAACCCTTTCCACACCGAACCCTTGTACCAAAGCGAGCAAAGATCGAATGGTAATTAATGACTCGGCATTCTACATTTCAACCTAACTGAGAACACAGATGGTGTCCTTGATATCTAAAGGAACATCTTAGACAACTTTGAACGTGTTATAATGTCAATTTATATTGATCATCTTTAAAATTCAATTTTTATTTCACAATTTGTAACGATAAACCAATTTTTTATTTTTGCTTTTTTTCTTAACCCCATTTACGATTTAATAAAAAATCATTTTCACGTTAAAAATTATTTTTCTCTTGATAAATTATACATTTATTTCGTAATGATAAATAATTAATAACAAATATACTTGTAGTAGTTATTTTATTATTATTAGTAGTAGTAGTAGTAAAAAATGTGTATGATAAAATGATTTTCATTTATGCTTTCTCTAAAACATTTAATTTATTCCACGTAATACTTTTAATTTATATTACAAATTAATTAATGAAGATATAAATAAAGAATAGTTTAAACTTTACAAATATTTGTCACGATAAATATAATAAATTTTGTTTTACAATAATAAATAAATAAATAAATAACAAAAATTAATTATTGCAGTTATCTTATTAATATTAGTTGTTTAATAAAATTATGATCAAATGATTTTTATATGATATCTCAAAAAATGTTTAATTTACTTCAATAATATAAATGTTATGTGCATATAACATTTTTTTATATTATAACAAATAACAGAAATATATTTAATTGCTAATTTAATAATTAATGGACCATCCCCTATATATATGCATCATTGATAATATAATAATCGATCAATTATTATTAATATACAGATAATAATTATGTAATAAAACAAGCTCGGTCAATTATCGCTATTAAATGAGCAACGATCGTGGTAGAAGGGTGTGCCAACCGTAAAAGACAATATTGACCTAACTGCATCGATGAAGTGGTCTGTTTGCGAAAACCATAGGGTGAACCAGTGAAGGGTTGATAATAATAGCTAACTATCTCGTCTCGTTTTCACATATATAGTATGAAAAAAAAAAACCTTTTTCTTCGGTTATTTTTTTAATAAATAAATTAATAATAATTATTTACGGGGTTATTTAAAAATAATACATTCGTGTTCGTGTTCTCTGACATACTCACACACACGTACACTAAAAATAAAAAAAAAAGGAATATTTTTGTATCTCTCGTGGTTGGTGGTATATATATATATAATTTTTTTTTTCTATGTGTGTGAGTGTGTAAATGTGTTGGTTCTAACATAAGTGTATATAGAATATCCCATGAGAAAAGTTATATTCGAATAACGTTGAGAAGATAAATGATTCAAGATAGTCAGACCCTTGACGTCGATTTCATTGAAAGCCTAGTGAGATACGTGTCTTCTTCAACAGAACGAAAATAGCTTTAGCAAGTTTTCTTTCTATATGTAATATGTATATGTATGTGTGTTACGTGTTTATATCTATCGCGTGGAAAAATTTCATACGGATCTAACTTTTTATTTTTGTTGTAATCGTTGAAACAATTATAGAACGATAAATAAATACTATTGTTAATGTATTAATAATAATGATGATAATAATAATGATGATGATGATGATGATGATGATGATGATGATGATGATGATTATGATGATTTTTATTTTTATTATAGTTCAAAATCTGTCCATTTAAAATTTGATTTTTATTAATCCACAGATTTTCTTTGAAATGATTATTATATTTTTTTTGTAAATCTATTGTATATTAATTTATTATTTAGTCACACACATTAATAAATCAAATATAAACGATATTATTCAATTATAAATAATTATTAAAATTATTATGATCTTTTTTATAAAATATATTTTCATTAAATTGCTAAAAACTCATGTAAGTTTCTATATTATATTTATAATTGATGTAGTTTATTGTTAACATTTCTTACTGATAACTTACGATATTATAATTATCAATTTCATGTTTTATATATGCATAAAATAATAATTAAAAATCTGAACAAATCCTCTAAATTATTCAACGTTATATAATATTGAATTTAAAAAGTGAAATCGTGTCAGAATTTAATTTTTTTCTACTGATATTATTTACTTATACAAATCTATT
>JACGWG010000024.1:1083845-1095088 GCA_023678865.1 Polistes exclamans | reverse complement strand
AATCCCCTAAATTATTCAACTTTATATAATATTGAATTTAAAAAGTGGAATCGTGTCAGAATTTAATTTTGATCAACTGATATTATTTCATTATAAAAACCTACTAAAATTATTATGATTTACAAAATACTTTTGTTATATTATTATTAATAACATTTCTTCATACCTTAAAATATTATAAACATTAACAATATATATTATATATTTAAAATATTTATTAAAAATCCGAACAAATAATTTTTACATATCTAAACTCTGATATAATATAAAAATAAATAAAAATAGAATGTTTTTTATTTTAAATCGTAATTTATTAAATAAAAGGATACGAACAAATAGTGTCAGTATCAAAAGCTTTACTTTTAGCCGGTCACGTAGCTACCCTTCATTCTCATTTCTTCGTCGTATTCTTTATCCAACCCATAAATACGAATTTTCTCGCTCGTCTCGACGACCATCCTTCCACCAACCCACCCCTTCCCACCCCATACTTCCCTTTTTTTTTTTCAACTTCTTTCTCAACGAGCTTAAATTCGTAATACGTTGAGGGATGCCAAGTCTCGACGAAAGAAAGAAAGAAAGAAAGAAAAAAGGTAAAAAAAAAAAACTTGTACCTTTTTCTCTTTCCATGTAATAGTCTCAACGCGACATAGAAGTGGGGGAGAGAAGTTAAAGGAGGGGGAGGAGGGGGGTAAAGAGAAAGGGAAGAAGGGTTTTAATCCCTGTTAAAAGGACGACGTACCGTCAGATAAATTGATTTATTTAATTAAGAGTTTTTATCCGCTTGGGAACAAAAAAAAACAGGAAAAAGGAAGAAGAATAAGAAGAAGTTGAATTATATTCTCATCGATGAATTTTTTGATTTGACACACATTTTTTTTTAAATCTCGAATTGTAGAATTGTATTTTGTATTTTATCTGGTTTTTTTTTCATTTCAATACTTTTTTTCATTCCACATTGTTTCGATACTTTGAAAATACAATTTTACACACACACACAGGGGTACTAATTTATAGGAAAGATTGTGTGTGATGAGATGTATAATATTAAAATATATATTATATAATATTTATACGATATATCTACGAAAAAAAATATATATATTGTATATATATTATATATTATAATAATATAATAATAAATATTATAATATATATAATATAAAATAAATCAATATTATAATATATATTACAATAATTATATATATTTTATAATTATATATATTATATATATATAATATTTATTATTTAATTTAATTAATACATTATATAATTAATTATTTATATTAATATAAATTTATATTATATAAATAATATATTATAAATTTAATTATATATAATATTTTTTCTTCTTATGGGTGAAGCAATGTACGATATAAAATTACCTGTTACATATATTTAGTTTGTATTATATTATATATAATATATAAAATATATTTTATCGTATTATATTTATTATATTTATTATATATAATATATATTCTTCTTATAGGTCGAACCTCTTACAGTATAAAATTACCTGTGTTATATTGTGAATATAAAAACGATCTGTTATATTATATATAAGAATAAGAAGAAGAAGAAGAAGAAGAAAAGTTAAAGTCAATAATTTGTCACGTTTCAGGTGACCCTTTCCATATCAATCCTCATCAGTCTTCACGTATTCTTCCTCCTGGTCGTTGAGATTATTCCACCAACATCGTTGGTCGTGCCACTGCTTGGGAAGTACCTGATATTCGCCATGATACTCGTATCAATAAGGTAAGTGTAACAATACCAATAATAAAATCAAATTATTTACACCATTCATTTAAAAAAGAAAAAATTACAATCGAAATATTATCTATAAACACGCATACAATCGCAAAATAAAACAAATCAAATAAATCAAATAATTAACCAAATTAATTTTTCCACACGATTATTTGAACAATAATAATTTTCATCATTTTAATATATTAAATTATTATTAATAGAATTTTTTGATCTATTTAATATAATATAATTTATTGAATAATAATTTATTTAATCCCTCCTACTCTTCTATCCCAAAAAGTTTTTATCTAACCCACCACCTAACTATCATCTTTCTTTTATCTCATACTCTTATCATTTTATTTTTCCTTCTATCTTTTATCCTTTATCATCGAAAAGCACGCAAAGCTGTTGCGTGTCTCGAATACTGCATATACTATGAGAATTACTCGGATTACTCGGAAACAAAACGAGTTAAACAATTTATCTTACAAACGAGTCTAACTCGTAATGATGCTTCACGTTTACTTCATTTTCTCCATTTTTTTTTTCTTTCTTTCTACCACGAGTCTCACACGTGATGGGTTCACATTTACATTAAACAATTTTTTATTAAAACTTTCTTATATTGATTTTTAAAAATAATCAATCTTATCTACGTAACTACAAGAAGTTAACAACAATAATAATAGTAATAAAAAACAAAAAAATGTGAAGGAAGAATAAATCTTTTCGAATAATGGTAAGAGCATGATAAAACTGAAAAAGTGTATTGTCGGACAAGTTGAAAATCTATTCTCCTCCTTTTCGTCTTGCAATCCCGCTTAAAACGTTGAGGTGCTTTTTGCGTGATAAAAACGATTCGAATAAAACTAAAAAAAAATAAAAGAGAAAAAGAGAAAGAAAAGAGGAAATAAAAAAAAAAGAGATGGAAAGAGAAAGATATAAAAGATAAGAAAGCTCGTGTTTTCTATATACTAGAGAACGTTTTTACTTTATATGAAAAGCCTTACGTATGTACTTACTTACTTACTTACTTACTTACTTATTTACTTTATTTTTTTTCTTCGAAATATATGATATACTTGAATATTTCTCGAGATTTTTCATCAAGCGAGATCACGAAAAAATAAAAGTTTAAAAAAAGTAACACACAAGTTTCAATCGAATATTACTTTCTTTTATATTATATTAAAAAAAAAAAAAATTATTGTAGAGTATGATAAATAAAGTATACTTGTATAATGTAGAAATATTTTTAAAAAAATTACACATATTTAATTAAATATTAAATAGTATTGAAAACAAATTTGGAATTTTTTTATATATTTTAAATAAAGTGTCAGTCTCGTAAAATATATTATCATAAAAATTAAACAGTATATTATTTTAATATTAAAATATATAAAATAATATATATATTGTAGAGATATAATTAATTATATATATATATTTTATATAATATATAAATATTTTAAATATAAATTAATTATATAATATAAAATAAATATTATAATAATATGTGGTAGTATATATTTTAAATAAATTATCTATCTCTTTTAAAAATAATATTAAAAAAAGAAATATAAAATACTATTATAATTTAATATTATATATTTAAATATATTAATATTTTATATAATAATAATTAAGAAATATATTATATTATTTTGATATAAATATTGGTACTGTAATAATCGAATCTAATTTTTGTCTATTATAATAATTTCAATATTAAATACAATCCTTCTTGTTTAATATTTCCCCCTAACTTCTTACTGTACCTAAAAATTATTTAATCGATCATATTTTACCCTATAAATTTCATCAAAATTAAATACAAAGCAAGCATTAATAAATACAAAACCTTTATTCGTTAAACATAATTTTGATTAGCAACAAAATAATAACAGATCAATCTTATATATTTTCAATTTTTTTTTGTTTATTTGAACAATTTGAAATATTAATGAAATTTATTAGAAACTTTGAAAGATAAACTTGTATTATGAACATCCTTTTCCTTTCTACATCTATTACACGTATACACAGACACACACACACACATACATGTACTCTCAGTTTCCGTCTATTCGATTATCCTCCGCCTAATTCTCCTTGGATTTAACTTCCTTATACACCATACCACCCTTTTAACCCTTTCCCTTACCCTCTCATTCACTCACTCTGATTTTCCTTTCCTATTAACAAACAACAATGTATTACAATGACGTCTGAGAGTAGACCAACCCGCGACGTCTTAATAGATCCTTACAAATGTGAGTAACAATTAAAGTTCGAACTTTGTAAGGAAACAGATGTCACTTACCTTTCACAAACGAATTGTTGAAGTTAACGATCCTTAAATAAAACTACTTATCATTTTTCATCATCTTTGTCATACACATTGTGTGTTCATTATATATATATATATAATACTATTTAAAAAATAAATTTGGATTTTATATAATATATTTTAAATAAAGTATTTGTCTCGTAAAATATTACCCCATAAAAATTAAATATTAATTTAATATTAAATACCATATTATAAAAAAAAATATGATAGTATATAATTTAAATAAATTATCTCTATCTCTAGTAAAATAATATTCAAATAAATATAAACTAATATTAAACACTATATTAATTATATATATATAACACACACTATAGATAATATTTCATTTTTATTACAATCTTGCGATTATATTTAAACAATTATTAATTAATTTTTTTAATTTAAAATATTAATTATTTAATATTAATAAATAAAATCCACAAAAATATATATTATATAAATCTTAAACTGAGGAAGGTATTTAGAAAAATAAAAAAATAATAAAAAACAATTTATAAGTGCATATATGCGTCCTTAGTTCACATATGTATTGCTTACGTTGGACGCATATATGCGTTCATAGTATTAAAAGGGTTAAAATTAAGATTAACGAAATAATGTAATTAATATCAAGGACTAAGTTACTATACTTTTATAGTCCACTATCGTTTACTCGTCCCCCCCTCCCCATCGCCCCCCTGCCCAAGGATCTTTGCTACGTACTCTCCCTTTTCCCTTTTCCCTTCATTCTTGTTCCTCGTTATCCTAACGAGGTATCGTTTTCTCTTCCCTTTTATCGAAAGACAAGAGTTTCCTACGAAAGGTCTCCTTGCGTCATCGTGATATTCAAAGGACGAACAAAAGGTTTTTGTCTTCATATGTGGGTTATCATGCAAAAGGGACTGTTACTATTCGAACATCCTTATTGTTGTATCACTATTATTGTAGGAAGATATTCCTATTTTCCTAGGAAAATATAGGGAATAGATATCGATTTGTATTATCTTTTTCAAAATGTAACAAAAATTAAATAAAAAATTAGAAATAAGAATGTAATTATGTTAATTTGTGATACACACACAGTATGTGGATTAATATATATATATATATATATATATATATATATATTGTGTGATATCAATTGTTTTTTAAAGAATTATTTATTAATATCAATAATTATGTTTTGTAAAATAATGTGTCAATAATAAGACACAAGTCTTACAATTAGAATTCGTATTTAATATATAAATGTAAATTATAGAAATTATTTTTAAATATGAAAATAATACAAGAGTAGAAAAAGTATATCAATGAAATAATATTGCAGTCAATATCGTTTAATTAACAAACATAAAGATAATAAATTTTTTCTCTACTTATATCTCTCTTACTCTATCTTTATCTTTATCTTTATCTTTATCTGTGTGTAATCGTAACGGTAAATCACAAATTCAATAATCACTAATTATACTCACAACCCTCTGCTAGGAAGGCAACGTCGGAACCAAAGTTAAACACGGGTTTTGACTTATCAGCTTCCAACGAGTTTGTAGATTAGTTTCGTGCTTGCTCAGCCTTCAGGCTATTATGAAATACCATCGAATTTGGTTTGCAGTACACGTTTGACATTTCACGTACATTGAATTTTAACGAAAAAGCATCGATCTTTTTATCTACCTAATTCCCCTTCTTCTCTACACCCCCTTCTCCCTATTTCTATTTTTGCATACTATTAATAAACAAAATTGAAAGAAAAACTCATGTACGCATGTAAAAAGTTATTCTTCTTTAGCATACCAAAACGAACATAACCTCAATAACCTCAAAAATAACTTCAATTATCTCGCGTATCAATAAAATACTCTACATTTGTCTGATAAAATAAATGAAGATATTAAATACCATTGATAAAGGTTTTAATTAATATGTACAATTTAGTTTATTTATTTACGAATTAATTCATGCCGGTAAATTTGAAATCGTTTTTCCCGCGTATTCGATAAATATCGACAACTTCATAGTGTCGATTTTTCGGTTGCATTTAACTTCACTTTCCAAAACGCGCGCCAAAAAAAGTAAAACTTCAATAATTGTATTGGATTGTTAACTAAGTTCATAGTAATAATTTTTTTAAAGTAATATAAATTAAAAAGTAATTGAATAGAAGAAAAAAAATAACAAGTAATCTTTGGAAAAATTTATTTTTCAATAAATATTAATAATTAATTATTAATCAATAATGTAATTCTTTCTTTGTTAAAATTAAATAAAAAAAAAAAGGCAGGAACTTTGTTTTTTGCCAACCTAATATATTGTGTATGATCAATTTTTTTAAAGAATTATTTTATTAATTTCAATACTTATGTTTTGTAAAACAATTTATCAAGAATAAAAAACAAGTCTTACAATTAGAATTCGTATTAAATAAAAATGAAAATATATAGAAATTATTTTTAAATATGTTTCAATAGATTATATATATAATTGATACTTGACTTACATGTTTAAACAATATTAGTTATTTAACGTAGAAGTAAAATGATTGGAAAGGAATGACCAATGTCCAATTGGATCAAAGTTAAGTTCGATTTAGTAAATGCAGTTTGATTACTATTAGCCTTGAGCTATTTGCTTTTAAAAGGCAACGTTAAAGTTCCTTTACTAGTACACTGTGTGAAACTTCTTGCTTATATATACATAGATACGAATTACGTTATCTACTAAAACAAAATTCACTTTGTTATTTATATTTGAAAATTGATAAACATTATCGGTAATATCTTATCTTTCTTATATTTTAAAAAACAATAATATATTATATATATATATATATACTTATTGTTTAGAAATTTTTATATAATAATACATTAATATTAAATACATATATTATTATATATTATAAATAATACATTTATTTTATTTTCATATTTTTATTATATATAAATATTTAAATAATAATTCACACGCACATAAACGCATATAAACGTTTCATATTTTACGATAGAAAAATTACAAACGTAAATGTGTGCATTTAAAAATATAAAACGAAAAATATAAAAGAAAATATAAAAGATATAAAAGTTTGTGTTGAAATGTGTATGCACCCTTTACGATATATATGTATGTGTGTATGAAGGGGGGAAGGAGGGGGAGGTCCGTATATATTGTGTTGAAAGAAATTGTATAGAACGTTAATAACGAGTTAGAACTGCGTCTTGCATTTTACGACAGTTACTAGTAGACTTTTACAATCTTGATTTTGTACGTATGTAGGTACACCACCACAACGTTGCGTTTTACGTTTTGGAATAGATCCAAAAGTAAGTTTTCTCGTACCTAAAGCTCTGATCCTAGCTAGTAGTCTCTTAACGTTGCAATGAAAACTATCTTCCTTTACTCAGTTTTTCTCTTTTATTTCTCTTTCCAACCTTTGACCCTTCCACTTCATAAAACAAACGTCTTGTTTTACGACTGTTGCGATTAGAGATCAACCCACTGGTAGTTAAAGTTAACTTTGAAATAATAAAATGTAAAAAAAAAAAAACAAAACGGAAATAATAAAATACTACGGATCAAAATATTTAAAAGAAAGTTATATCTTCTTTTTTATGTATCTTAATAATTGTTTAAAATTATAAATTTATCAAAAATAATAGAATAAGAATATTAAAACAATTTTATTATTTTCTTTTATATTAGAGTGTGAATATATTCGAATTAAAATTAATATCGTTTAATAAACTAACAAATAATCTAATGCAAAATAAAAATTAAAATCTAACGCATGTGTTCTATTCTCTTTATAAATGTTCATTCTTGTTGTATTATATAAATATATATGTATATTACTCACCAACAGTACACACACTCACACTGCACATTTATGCATAATATCCATTGCAATTAGGATCCACCACAATTATTAATATTCACTCATAAAACATAAAATAAAATATCTAAATTAAAAGTATCTTAACTTATCTTTGTTTTTCTTAATAATAATTTAAAACTAAACGTGGATACTCAACGAAAAATATTATTATTCAATTAATTAACAAATAATCTAATGCAAGATTAAAATTTGAATCGAAAGAATAATCTTTTCACTTTATAAAATATATCTTTTTAATCCTTTTTGTATATATATATATATTACTCACCAATAGTACACATACACACACACACACTCGCGTATATATGCAAATCGTTTGCATAATAACACTACACGTCAAATTAATTGAATACTTTTCTAATATCCTTTCCTTACGACGTTCGAAAAGCAACTGACTGTTAGTACGAAAACGATAATATAAAAAGTAAACAAAAACATTGAAACACCTTTCCAACGAACATAAAAGTCAACGTGTTTACAAGTTCGACAAATACGTTCTTAATAGAATAAAAATAAAATCATTGGAATAAAGAAAAGAGTGGGGCAGACATATATAAACAAAACATTCTCTCTCTCTTCTTAATTTTTATTTTTAACAAATTCTTCTGTCTACACAGTATGTATTTATACGTGTTTCTGTTTTACACATTAAACATTATTTTCTACATCATTTATTTTCTCATTTATATTATATATAATAGAAGAATATTTTTAACAATAATCTAATAAATAATATTTTAATAATTAATTATATAATTCATTATATATATATGTATTATGTATGTATGTATAAAATGTATATTATTCACCAACAGTACACTCATTCACACATATATACGTATCATTTGCATAACAAAAAAACACATTATTATTAATAATTTTTTAAATTTGAATAGAACAAATAATATCGTTTTTAATTATTATCAACATTTCATCTTTTACATTTGCTAAAAAATAAAAGTTAATATTATATAAATATTATTATAAATAATATTATATTATAATATTGTATTAAAATCTTATAATTGTATTTGCATATCTTTTACATACATTTTTTTTTATTGAAAAGCCCTATTATTTAATAGAACAAAAAAAAAGAGAATAAAACAAATATTTTGTACATTCTATATACTTTTACAAAATAATAATTATCTCTAATTTTGTTTCTTCAATTGAATTGTATTATTTTCTAAACGAAATCATATAACACAGAGTAGATTAATAAAATTACCATAACCATTTAATTATCCTCAAACGAGTAAACATTTGCCTTTATGCTTTACTATAAATGTTTGTATCTCGATGAGAACATGTGCTGCTCGTAATACACCAGATATATACATACATACCTAGCACAAAATGTAACTACTTTAATGAACGTTCACGTGTGTGTTAGTAACTCAAAGAGAAAGATAGATAGAGATAGAGAAAAATAGAGATAGATAGAGTTTTATCCGATGGGCTCACAGTTAACATTGGAATCGATCCGAAAAGCTTTCGAAAGCTTCGTCTAAATTATTTTCTCTATGGTCTCGGCACGTCAATGATCCCCCTTTTAAAAGTTACAATTAAAGCAACTTTTAGAATTACCAAGCTTTCATCGATTGGTTGCATGCGTGCACTATTGCACTTTTAAAAATTCATTATAAAATAAAAAAAGTAAAAGAAAAAAATACGTCAATAATTTTCTAAGGTAAAATATAATTTTTCAATTGAAACATGAAAAATAAATCTATAGAAATAAAATTAGATGAGGTAGAGGAAGAAGACAAAGAAAAAGTATAATTAAAAATAGAATAAAGTATAATATATATATATATATATAAGGATGTATGTATATGTGTTTAAATACACATACGAGATTGCCAGGTTGATTGATACGTGTACTTTCAAAATTCAACAGAAAATAAAATAATAAATCAAAAATAGGAATACAAAATGTTTCAATTAAAACACATAAGATTAAAATATTAAAATAAAATATAAAACAAGGAAGGAAAATAAAATAAAATATACTTAAAAATATAGTAAAATATTTGAAGATATTCTAAACGTTTATAATGTACAGGTGTGCATATGTACCTAAATATATATATATGTCTATATGTAAGAATGTATGCGAATGTGTTTAAACATATCTACAGAATCGTCAGGTAGGTTGGTGCGTGCACTTTAAAAATCCAACAAAAAATAAAAAAAAAAGGAAATAATACATCAAAACTAGTAAGACAAAATGTTTCAATTAAAACACATAAGATTAAAATATTAAAATAAAATATAAAACAAGAAAGAAAAAGAAAATAAAATATCCTTAAAAATATAGTAAAATATTTGAAGATATTCTAAACGTTTATAATGTACAGGTGTACATATGTACCTAAATATATATATATATATATATATATATCTATATGTAAGAATGTATGCGTATGTACCTAAGTACGTCTACCGAATCGCCAGGTCTCGTTAGTTAAACGTCGTCCATACGTAGTCGCAAATGCTGCCATTAATATTAAACGACCGCTCTGAACCAGTTTCAAAGAGCTTACTACCAGGTTGCTACCAGCAGCACCCCCGTATGAGCCAGGCACCCCCTGTGAAAAGAGCCCTTACGGGCCAATGAACTCCTCTACTAGGAGGGGTGTGAATAGAAACACTTCTGAAATTAATGTCCCAGAATGTCGACGACCAGCTGACCTATATAACGATTACTAACAGTGTTGGTGGTGGTCTTGGTGGTGGTAGTGGTAGTGGTAGTGGTGGTGGTGATGGTGAAGGGTTTAGACGACGAGAGGGAAACCCTTCTGCCTTACCGAACCTTTTCTTTTTTTTTTATTTCTTTTTTCTTTTTTCTTATCTTTATGCCCTTTATCATCATCATCATCATCATCATCTTCTTCTTATTCTTATTCTTCTTCTTTTGTTTAGCATTGAATGAAACATAAATATAACTAAGATATGATGAAAGTGAGATTTAATGTTTTTATATTAAATTATATTTTATTTGGATTTTTATATTAAGTATCTTTTTATAATACTTTTGTAGTAATTAATATTTTATTCGATTAAAAATTGACGAGATGATTAATAACTTGATGGTTCAATATATATATATATACTTTATTATTATTTATATTAAAATAATATTCAGTTAACACACAAATATTGATAAGATTAATATTTATTATAATAATAAAATTATCGATCTATTTTAGATTTTATATTAAGTATATCTTTACAATACTTTTGTAATAA
>JACGWG010000024.1:1062040-1083835 GCA_023678865.1 Polistes exclamans | reverse complement strand
TTAAGTATATCTTTACAATACTTTTGTAATAATTAATATTTTATTCGATTAAAAAATGACGAGATGATTAATACTTAATGATTCAATATATCAATACTTTATTATTATTTATATTAGAATATTATTCAATTAACACAAATATTGATAAGATTAATATTATTATTATAATAAAATTATCGATCAATTTTGTATAAAAATAAATAAAAATATAAAGAGGTGTTAAAAAATGTAAATAGAGAAGGAAAATTGATTTGCTATGATCAAACAACTTGAGAACAGCACGTAAAACCGATGTTGATAGCTCAGTATGCTGTTGGTAACGTAAATGTGTTTAACAGGATCGATAACATCGACTATATAGTTATTTGTGATGCGTGACTGAAAATGTTTCTACGATAAAACGAGAAAATAATTATTCCGCTAATTAGTTATCATCGTTTAAACATTGAATCGAACTGTCCGATCAATCGACCAAACAGATATATGAGTAAACAACAAAAATCATTTTCAAAATACTTCATTCAAACAGAAGAAAAAAAAGAATATGATACATAATTCGCATATTTACACGAATCAATGAAACTCATAAACAATTTTTATCATATTTATCTTTTACTTCTTTTTTTATATATATATATAAACAAAATAACAATATAAAACGTAACAAAAAAATAAACCCCCATCAAATCTACGAATATTTAAATGGTAATGAATTATAAAAAAATTTCAAATATAATATTACTCGCGAGAATATTTTACAAGACGATAATAATAATAATAATAATAATAATAATAAAAGAAAGATAGGTCTTATCATCATCCACCATTACATATCGATTTACGATAGCAGAAGAAAGAATAACACGGTTGGATGAAAATTGTATCTAGGGATGAATGTTCACTGGATCAGAATTGGAATGGAAGGTGGGTGGTAAAGGGGTGAGGGGTGACTGAGGGGTGGTTGTAGAGTGGGTGAGAGGAGAGGGGGATTTAGGGGTGAAAAGTAAAGATGCAAAGGGTGGATGAAGGATGAAATGGGTAGAATCTGTTCGAGGGGTGGGAATGTTGGGGTGTTAGTAGGGTGAGTGGGTGGTTTAGGGGGTAAAGGGTAAAGGGAAAACCCTCAAGAGACTCCTTCCATGTAACATCTCGACTTTAATGCAAGAGATGCTGTCCTAAATATGGCGACTTCTATGTTCACTCGGAATATACCCCTAGATTGGAAATTCTAGCAAAGAGGAATGGCATGGGAAGTGCCAAGAGATTTCCGTTTGCCGACCACGAGAACCCGTTACCTATCTCAAGGCTTCTCCTTCGAGAGTAGAATCCAATTTAAGCATAGCACGAAGTCGCGATACCAAGCTTACTATTCTATACAATCTATTACTATAGCAACCAAGACGACATCTAAACCATATACCGATCTTTCACCCCACACCCCATCACTCCTTTTTTCCTCCTTCTAACATTTGGCTTTTTTTCTAACACCTGATTCATTTTAATTTTATCTATTTTCATTTTTGAGTTACAAATTAATGTAATATATGTATATTTTTGTATTCAAAATTTGGCTTATCGTGTAATTTATTATTCATTGCATTAATTTGATATTTAATATCTTTAATATATTTGTTTGTATTACACAATAATATTTTATAATAATATTAGAATTATATTTGTATTATTTCAATTATATTTTTAAATATTTTTAATCACACATTACATGTAATATTTGTTCTCGTTTCGAATGAACAAATGTTTCTATCAAACACAATTTTTATTATTTATTGATTTTATATTTGATATTTTTAATTTATGTGTATTAATATATTCTATATAATTATGTTATAGGTTTATTTTATCACATTAAATATAATATTTGTTCTGGTTTAGAATGAAAAAATGTTCCTACCAAGCAATCTATTATTCATTGAATTAATTTTATATTTACAATAATTAATTATATTACAATAACATATAGTTACGTTAAACTTATTTGAAACAATGTTCACACTTTAAAATAATCCTGTTAAAATGAATTAAATTTAAAAACAAACATTAATAAAAATCAATTCTCATATATATAAATATACATGAAATTAAATATAATAATCAAAAAAAAAATATGATATTATCGAGAAAATCAATGGTCGTTGATTACCGAAAATATTCGACATCAAAGTATAACAACGGTGTGTTATAGAAGAATTAAACTTCTGAAAAGCATCAAAAAGTCAATCGTTAAAAACCATCTCGTATGAGTATGCTATATAAGTCAATAATTAGACAAAGATAGAATAACCCTAGTGGGCTTTTGCAAAAGGGTGCACCTATTATTCCCTTTTCTCGGCAACGATCCAATCCTCTTTCTTCTGAAGCAGCACGTTGCAGTATATATAGTTCCCATATATGTATATGTGTATATATGCAATCTACGTATGTATGAGTACCATCGCCAAATTGTACTCGTACCTTTAGCACTGTTCAAAAATAGTTTTATCTCTCGACTAAACAAAAATTCCATTCGTTTCGCGAATAATAACAACTTCACGTTCGAACCTTTTTTCTTCTTTTTCTTTTTCTTTCTCATCGTTGTTACTTTTAGTTTTTTTTTATATTAAAAAAAAATCAAACACAATTGCACGCGATACGATAGGAAAAATATTATAAACCGAAAATTACGAAACAAATGGTAAAAAAAATATTATACCTCGAGATAATTGAAACTATAATATGTGTGCATGTGTGTAGAATAAAAATTATGTCGGTTTAAAGTTTTTTATTTAAAAAAGTTAAATAAAATAAAATTACATAGTAGAACGTTTGGTAAAAAAAATTCTGTTATAACTGCATCGATTAAAAAGGAAAATTTTTGTTTCGTGTGATAATTAAAACTATGAAATGTAAATTGCGTTACGGGGGTTTTTGCAATAAGAACGGGCATGTGGAAAAAATGCGAAATTAAATTAATTGTAAGAGAAATTAACAAATGGCGGCAAATGAAAGAAATGTGAATGACTAACGAGCGTAAAACGAGCTTACGAGAAAAAAAAAAGATATATATATATATACATATATATGATATATGTATGTATGTATATATATATGTTTGCTATGTAGATGTTTATATACCTATATATCACGAGAGTTTAATGAACTCGACAAAAGATTTTCTATCCTCTCTTCGATCAATACGAAGTATATAAAATACTGGGTGTCTCATAAGTCACTTAAAAATTTACTTAAGTTATTCAATTTTTCTTATATATATATATATAATTATTCTAAAAGAAATAATTGAATTAAACAACAATTGATTTTTATTTATATATATTTAAATTATTTTGTCATTATAATGATTAAATTCTCGTACGATTATATTCAATAAAAATATTATTTACATTCTCGATTGTGATCTTTTATAATCATAACTTTTATTTATTTTGTATTTTTTTTTTGGTTCACGTATATTCCAATATATATTATTCATATTTCGTGTGTGAGTAGAAAAATTAAAAAGAATATAATAAAATAAAATAATAATGATATACGAGAACGTGATTTCAATGTTAAACAATTCGTGTGTGTGTGTATGTGTGTGTGTGTAAAGTGGATTAAAATTGAAAAATTAAATCGTTTAAATAAAATGATGACGATAACATAAATTTTGTATTCATTGACTGAATGAATAAAACTTATGGCTTCTTTTTTAATTTTATTTTTCACGTGAACGAGACAATTCGCCATAGGAAAGAAGTAAAAAAAAAAAAAGAAAGAAATTCAGGAAGAGTAGAATAAACGTAAACGTAGGAAGAAGATCGTAATTATCCAACGAGCTTTTTTTTTTACTCGCTCTTAAAACGTAGTTATGCCGTTTAACGTCTTCACCGATGATACTATCACAACTTTTTTAGTATCTTCATTAAAGAAACTTTCTATAACGTAAATTACATTTTTAAAATGACATTTAGTTACATTGATTTTACTTTGTGCTTTTTATTTCCTCGTCTATCTCCTTTATTTTTCTTTCTCTCTCTCTCTCTCTCACTCACTCCTTTTCTAACTGTATAATAATAATAATAATAATAATGATTATTATTTGAAAATAAATAATATATTTTAAATATTCGTTAATATATATTAATCTTACATAAAACATTAGATAATATATTTAATTTCTATATAATAATATTTTATTTTTATATATATTATATAACACACACACACACACACACACAGAGGTATATAAAAATATTCTAGAATATATAATATTTATAATTTCTATATATATATAGAAATATTCTTTATTTTACTTCAACATATATCAAATAATTTTGTAATACTTTACTTTTGATTTACTATTAAAAATAAATATTTTTAAATATCAAATATAATATAATATTATATTAACATATATCATTCTTCCACGTGAGATATTATTGTTGCGTAAAAAAGTAAAAAAGTAAAAAACCAAAAAGAAAACGTTTAATTGATTAAAACCAAATGAGTGGAAATAACAGTTGAAACAATTTCAAATTACTAATAATAGTAATAATAATAATAATAGTAGTAGTAGTAATATATTCTGTTTGAAAATTGTCAGACACTTCGATAATATCGGTGTGAAAAATCATAATAATAATAATAATAATAATAATTTCGAAATCAATTGCACGCTTGATTTATTACTTTCGAATCAATAACATCGAAGCTTTGAAATTCACGGAAAATGCATTGGCCGTAGGAAAATGAGTTCCGGGATCGAAATGACACGTCGAATACCTTTTCTCATATTGAATCGGTTATTCGGATAAAACAGCAGAGAAATTTGTCTCTAGTTCTTCTTTCTCTACTATTTTTACTTCTACTTCTACTCTTCTATTTCCAATTGACCTCCTCACCAATTTCTCGATAATGTCTAGGGTGTTCCAAATGTACCATCTCACCTTTTTCACGTGAAATAAATTCATTCGAACAAAATTTTCACTTACGAACACATACCTATACTTTTGTTTTTTAAACAAAAAAATAATCTATTACTTTTATTTAATTATAAAATGTTTAATGAAATTATAATCGATATACAGAATGTTCTCGTTTTAAATCGTCAAACTTTAGATATCAATATAATTTTATGAATAAAACAATTAAACGAATTCTTCCTCGATGGGGAATGCTTTATTTTTTAGATTACTATAATAAAGTGTACGTAAAATAAAATGATTGTTCGTATTGTTTGCTTTTTTCTTCTATTTTTATATAATTAAAAATAATAATAAAAAAGTAATCGATCGGTAATAAAGTAATATAAATCGTTAATTATTATTTCCTATGACTAAAGAAATATAAATAGGTTAGAAAAAGAAGAAATAAAAAGATTGAAAAGAAAAGAATGTATAATAATTAATAATTAGTGAGTATTGTTAATCGTTGTGTGTGTATATCGTCATCTTTTATAAATAATTATACAAGCATTATGTGAGAAAACGAAAGAAAATCCACGGAAGTAAACCGTTACTGCAATACGTGAAACACACACGTGCGTATTTATCTGTCGCAAAAGAAAAAAGAAGAAGAAAAAAAGAAGAAAAAAATATCTAGGTTCACCCGAGATTGCCAGCTTCTTTATTTTCTTTACGGTTATACTTCACCGATATACAATGAGGAAAAAGTAGTGAGATAAGGATAAAAAATCTGGTGGAATGTTTTTTGCTATAACAATGACTTTTATACGACGATTTTCTCAGCTTTCTATCTTTTTATTTCTTCTTTTTTTCCTTCCACCCCTTCCAACCCTCCTTCTTTTCTTCTAATACGAGATCTTTGGAAAAGTAATAATATATATTTAATTTTTATATAAATAAAAAAATTATAAATATATATTAATATATTAATCTTCTATAATGTTATAACTTTAATTTCTATATAGAAATATTTTCTATTAATTATTTAATCATTATAATATTTTATATATATATAATTTTTTCATTATATTTATTTCATTATATATATATATATATATTATTTATTAATTTAATCATATACAAAATTTATTTAGTATATTAATATATAACATATAATATAATATATAGTAATATATATTATGTACATATATATATATTATATTACAATATAATGTATAGAAATAATATAGTAATATAATATATATAATATTGATTTATTAATTTAATCATATACAAAATTTATTTCGTATATTAATATATAATATATAATATAATATATAATAATATATATTATGTACATATATATTGTATATACCATTAAAATATAATGTATAGTAATAATATAGTAATATAATATATATAATATGGATTTATTAATTAAATCATATACCAAATAATGTTCCTAATACTCTTATAAAATCATTAATATAATAACTAGAACAATTTTTACACATCATTTCTAAAATATTAATTAATTGAAACAATGATATATGATATATATCATTTTATATATCATATATATAAATATGAAAAATAAAAAAGCACATTTAATATAGAAAAATATTGCGAGTTCTGACAGCGAGATTTTTTTCATTCGACTTTTTTTCTCCATTCTTTTTCTTTTTTTTTTTTTTTTTTTGTTAATTTCCGTTCATTCGATTCGTTCTCTGTAGGATCCTCCTAACGAAAAGAAAGAGATTTGAAACTATCATTCTCATATTCATTGCAATTACTTTTTCACGTAACTAAAGATCGATTCGTTTTATTATTACCCCCCATTGGCAATTACGTTTTAGAACAAAGGCGTCTACTACCATTTTTTCTTTGTTTTTTTTTTCTTTCTCTAAAAAGTAAGAATATTATCTCTATAAGAGATATTTTATTATTAATCGTCAGCGATATGAACCTTTCCTTTTTTTTTTTCTTGTCTTTCCTTCATTCATTCATTCAACTTTTTCCTCTTCTTCCACCTCTTCCTTCTACTCCTCCTGCTCTTTTTCTTCTTCTTTTCCTTTTTTCTTTTCATTTTAATTATTAGCAAGATCTATCTCGAAAAGGGAAAAGAAAAAATTAATTTGTTGTATCCTTTTTCCTATAATCTGTTTCATCAATCTCGAGTTATTATATTACGAAATAAATCCTTTTGATAAAATTCAAATAATTTTTTGTTTAAATATCGTTAGAATAATAGTAAAAAGAAAATAGAACAAAAAAAAGAAAGAAAATTTCGAGAAAATAATTATCGAAGAAAAGAAATCATGTTTTGTTTTCCTTTCCCATCCTTCTTCCACTTTTCGATCGGATTACAATAATAATTAATTTATTAATTAAATCATATACCAAATAATGTTTCTAATATATATATTCCTATACAATCATTAATATAATAACAATAAATGTTTACATATCACGTTTCTAAAATATTAATTAATTAAAACAATTCCAATATTACATAAACATCCATTAAAACAATAAACACGCGTGTCAGGGCTAAAACAAAACATAACAATTAATCTAATACGAAATTATCCATAAATCTATGAACCCTTTTTTATACATAAACGAATTAATACATACATAACCTAAATAATCAACAAAATAACTGATACACCTACCATAAACATGAACAAAATAATAACAATTTCATAAAATTAAATCGAACTTATCGTAAATTGTATTAAAAATCATTTTCAAAACTTTCCTAACTTTTAAACATTTCTACTTTATATCTACTACTACTATATCAAAAAAAAAATAAGTAAAACAAGAAACACCTTGTATCTTCTCAATCATCTTTCCTTTAAACTAAGCATCCCTTTTCGAAACTATTCCTACTTTTGAAGAACCCATTCAAGTGGACACTGATGTCATTATTCTCTCTCTCTCTCTTTCTCTTTCATTCTTGCTAAGTAAATTTCATCGTTTAAAGTGCTGCTGCTACTCTTCTATACCCTTCTAACGTTTCTTGGCCCTTCTAACGTTTACTAGAAAGAATTAGATGGTAGTAGAAAGGAAAAGAGAGAGATAGAGAGATAAAGTAAGGTTCTAAAAGCTAGTTCACACCTCTCTCTCTCTCTTTTACTATTTCTATCTCTCTCTCTCTCTCTCCTACTCTTCGTGTCAGCTTCTCTATTAAAACTTTGCCGTGAGTCGATTCGAAAAGCCGACTTAGCGTCAAAACGCCAGAAGGGACGACTAGGGTGGGTGGTAGCTATACCGAATACAAAGGGCAATTCGCTCTTCCTCCTACTCTACCCTTCGACCCTTACTATTCGGAAGTCTTTGTAGGGATGAATGAACGAGACAATGAGACCTCGTATACGCGTGTATACTCTAGAACCTAAGAGAAAGTTTCAACACTATGTTCATTTGCATTTGAAACACGCCAAGCATATTTTTTTTCTCTTTAACTTCACTGTCTGTCTGTCTGTCTGTCTGTCTGTGTCTGTGTCTGTCTGTGTCTGTGTCTGTCTGTTTCTTTTTATCTCGAACTTCTTCTTCATCTTATTCTGTTTCTTATTCTACTTTTACACATATCTTGCAAACAAAAACGGCCATTTTGAAATATATACTGTAGATGTCGCTACTTTAACACGTTCAAATTCGAGAGGTTATTTTCAGTTATCATTCGATTTAATAAATTATACAGTAAGCTTATAATAATATGCAAGGAAAATTAACGGTTCAAATTAAAATCAATTAGATTTTTTTCCGTCGATGAAAATAACCGATCAATTTTTTTTATCGAAAGTTTCTTCTTCTTCTTCTTGTTTTTTTATAAGGGCTTCGTCCTGTTATAATAGCTTTTTCTTTTTTTTAATAGCTTTTTTCTTTTGTTATTTCCGAGAACGCTTTATTGTTTTTTACCGAGGGTAGGTTGTACTAGCCTCACCCCTCAAACCCTTCTCCTTTTTCTGTGAGCTTGGGTACTAACTATGCGGAGCTTTATCGAAAACAATATTATAATATAACACAGTATCAATGAAGTATTATAAATTAATCACATCGATGAAAACAAAATGAAAAAAATGAGACGATTAAAAAAATTTCCTTAAACTATATCTAAAAAAAAAACAAAAGAAACTGGTATGCGTACTTACGTACGCACGTTAGAAGTTATACTTCTTTAACGTATCAAAACAAACATAACCTCAATAACTTAATTAAATTAAGTTCTACTTCTTTTCATGACCAAGTTCCCTATGAACCTATATCATTAAAAAATAACATTTATTACTAATATTCACGCGAATAATAATCAATGTTTGTGAAAATTTATTTTGGAAGATATTTACAGTTTTTAAATATCAGTTACCCCCCCACTACCCTATGTAATAATTAAATAACTTCAAAGCACACAAATAATTGTAATTTGTATCGATATAAAACACGTGTTGTGTATATAGAAATATTAGAATATCAGTTCATACTAAAAATGTAAGGGAGATATATCGAATTATTATTTTATGCCGTAAATTTGAAATCGCATTGCCCGCGCATGCGCATCGTAAATACCGACAACTTCGTAGTGTCGATTTTTCGGTCGCATCGTAAAAGTTCACTTTCATCACTTTTTCCTAAACGCGCCAAAAGAATCATAACCTCAGAAACTGGTGTGTGTACTTATATACGCACGTAAGAAGATATACTTCTTTAGCATATCAAAACAAACATAACCTCAATAACCTCAAAAATAACTCCAATTATCTCGCGTACCAATATAATACTCGAAATTTTTCAATAAGATGGTAAAATGATAAAATAAAATAAAAATATTTAATAAAATTGATAAAAATTTATATATATATATATGTATACAACTTCGTGGTGTCGATTTTTCGGTCGCATCTAAATTCACTTTCCCAAAACGCGCGCCAAAAGAAGAAATATAACCTCAAAATAAAGAAAAAAAAAAGAACAAACAAATTCCGAATAAATTTCAGAGCTTTGATATTCGTCTTGACTGTATGAAAAAAAGAAAAAAAAAAGGAGAAAAGACAATCCGAGAGAATAACAATTATATATAATTTAATTACAACCATATCAATGTCGTAAAAACTCGATGGGGAAAGGATAGAGTTGGAGGGAAGAGAAGGGCCGTGGACGAGATAGGGGTTGTAGAAACCGTAAGAAAAATACTTAAGTCGAATGAGATAACGTTCACGATTAAGATTCAATCGGTTAGATGCCCCGGCAAGTAATCAAGAAAGACCGACCCCGCCCACTTCTCTCCCAACCAAGGCAAACGATTTGCAAGTTGAACGCGATTTAACTTTCAAATGGAACCAAAGCCAACGCGGATCGATTCCTCGTGGTAGTTTTTCCCCTTCACCCACACCCTCTTTCTTTCTCTATCTATCTTTTCTTTTCTTTTCTTTTCTTTTCTTTTTTCTTACGATTGTACAGAGAAATAGGATAAAAAAGAAGGTTTGTAATCAGCCACCTTCCGACAAATCTACCCAAGCGGAAAAGATTAAATCCATCGTTATCGAATCCATTCTATTTCTTTTTCTTTTTTTACTTCTTCTTCTTTTTCTTGAAAACATTGTCTCTCGTCCATTCGTCCGAAAACAAATTTGTGTTATTTCAGGAATTATCATTAAGGGGTAAACAACACACCGACAGTTTGATATGCTTGATCACGATAGTATAAGAAAGATAAAATGAATACAAAAGACAATTGTTTTTGATTTATCTAAAATAATATATTGAGTATTTTTATTTTTTTATTTATTTATTTCTTTTTTTTAACCAATCACTCGAAGGATAGACAACTTGTATTGCAATCTCGTGTTATAATAATATAATAATATTTATTTAAACAGAAAATAATATAAATTCTTATATCGTTCATTGGCTAAGATAGTGATTGAATAATGATTATTTTTTTTAATATTTTATAATCTATTTTTTATCTAAAATAATATGAAAAGTATTTTAATTTTTCTTAAAGGATAAACAACTTGTATTGCAATATCGTAATCTAGTGTTATAATAATATAATAATATTATTTATTTAAATAGAAAATAATATAAGAAAAAGAAGAAGAATTTTTATTGCACACACACACACACAGACACACAATCTCGTGTTATAATAATATAATAATATAATAATATTATTTATTGAAATAGAAAATAATATAAATGCTTATATTGTTCAATGGCTAATCTATTATTAACTCTTGTATCGATTATTATTTTTTTTTGTTCTTTTTTCTTTCCCTACTATGACTTTCTTTTTGCTTATCGTTCAAAAAAATGTTGAAGGATAGTGATTGAATAATGAATAACAATAGAAAAGCTTTAACCACCCTTCGTGACAGTTTCTCTGATCGAACCCTCGAAAATGGTGATTACGTAAAGTACTGTTCTTCAAGAAAAGAATGGAAAAGGGAGAGAGAGAGAGAGAGAGAGAGAGAATCGATTTAAATAAAGAAAAATTGCTATTGTATTCTTATTAGATTTACATATATACGATCGATATAAAAGCCACTTTTTTTTATTTATATTTATTATATATATTTTTTTACTAAATACTTTTCCATTAATTCGACTAACTTTTCGGTTACGCGTAATCATACCTTTTAATTAAAGTAATTTTTTAAAGTAGTTAAATAAAAAAATATATATTTACGTTGGAAAATATTTTTTATTCCACGTTTTGCATCGGATCAATTATTAATAATAATAATAATAATAATAAAGTAAGGAAAATGTGTTTAATGTTCAAAATAAAGGGGGTGTTACATTCATGTGTGAAGCTTTCTAACCTCAAAAAAAAGAAATAAAAAGAAAGAGGCAAAGAATTTAAGTGGTGGGTACAAAAAAAAATGCTTTAATTACAACGATTACAATTCTAACACGAGGAAAAAAGAACGGAATAATGTTATGGTTAGTGATTTTTTTTTAATTCGGTATTATTATCAATACTAGGATATGAGATGAATTATTACCGCAAAACTTTTCTCTTCTCGTATGAAATAATAGTCCTATTTAAAAATACTCTAATAAGAATAACAATTCAAAAGATTGTTTTAAACATAACGTTAGTCCGTACTGTGTATTTAACTTTTGAAATCGTGAAATTTAAATCCAATGGGAATTATTGAAAAGAATTGTCGAAAGAAAAATGCTGAAAAACGGATTACTTTCTTTTTCTTTCTTTTTTAAACTTCAACCCGAAGAACAATGCGAAATATGATTAATGTGTGAAAAAAAAAAGATTAAAATTTAAAAAAGGTATACGAGAAAGAATTCAATTAAAAGAAATAATAATAATAATAATAAAATCAGAAGAAGAAGAAAAATACGTGGATGACAATTCTTATGCGAATACAAAGAAAATACTCTGAAATAAAAAAAAAGGAAAATTAATATTTATATTAAAAAAAGAAATTACGTGACATATAAAAATAAAAGAAAAGAAAAAGAGAAAAAAATCTAAATAAATTTTTCTCGTGAGATATATGAAGGGGAAAAAAATTAAAAAAAAAACAAATTGGTTTAAACGTTAGAACGAATCGATTTGTGTCATTTCTATAGCAAAAAATAAAGAGAGAGAGAGAGAGAGAGAGAGAGAGAGAGAAAAAGAATAAAATACAAAATTATCCGATTGCCTTTCGATAACAGATAGATAGATAACGAACACTATCCTGTTACCAAAAGAGGTCAAAGGGTCCTAACAAATCGATTAATGTCCTTCTTCTTCTGCCACCAACAGAATCTCTGCGAATGACTGTTTTTTTCGGATGATATATGATATATGATTGGAAGAACGAATCCTATAATGTCCGTTAACACACTTATTAAAAAATCAATTATTTACAATTTTACATTAAATTTATTCGTCTCGAAATTTTATTTATTAGTTAAACAAAAAAAAAAAAGAAAGAAAAACAAAACAAATAAAAGAAGAAAATAAGAGAGAGATAAGGAATAAATAAGAAAAGAAAAAAAAGGAATTTTCACGGATGTGATTCGATTTGAAAAAAAAGGAAAAAGGAAAAAGAATGAAAGAACAAAAAATGGCAGGGGTATGGGGTATGGGTTAGGGGGTAGGAGGGAGTATTACCAAAGAAAGAAACTAGAATCTCAGAGGATCCTTCTTCTCGGTTAAGGAAAAACTTTTCGGATCGAGGTTACTCACGTTTTTTTTTATTTTACTTGAGGATTTTCTAACGTCAAGCCAGCAAATTTCCAAGTCGCTTCATCATCGTCCTTCCCATCACTCATGAAAGAAAAGGAACGTTTCCAGCAGAATTCGCAGGACTACCGGAAAAGCTTAGCTCCCTTTCCTTTCCTCTACCCCTGCCCCCTCCCTGTTCCCCTGCCACCCTACACCACTCCAGCAAAAAAAACGTAACTACGTTCTGAAAGTATCACGATAAGGAAAAAAAATAAAAGAAGAAGAAAAAAGGATGGATTTTCGTTAAAGAAAAATCGTGAAAAAGAATAAGAGAGAGAGAGAGATGGTTTTTAAAAAAAATATATAAAAGATAAGATGATACGTGAGTATCAAACAATTAAACTCTCTCTGTTGGAAACTTATTTGAAACATTTTTTTGTTTTCTTCATTACCAACGAAAGCTGTTTGTGTGTTCATTTTTATTAAATTCTTCAAGATTTTAATAAAGGAAGATTAAGTTTAATGCCGTGGTTTGTCTTTTTTTTTTTTTTTAAGAAACATTTTTCTTTTTATATCATAGATTAATCTCTGCTATTATATTATCTTCAATAATAATCTATTTTAAATGAATAAAAGTATTATTATTATATATTGAATAAATTTGTAATTTGTAATAAAATAATAATAACTTAAACAAATAAAATTTCTCAATGATAATACACAAAAGTTATGATAATAAAGATGGAATAAAAATGATTTGACAGATTAAACAAGAAAATGTAAAATGCAATAAGTAACACAAATGAATGTATAAAGTAAATATTAAGTAGAATAAATCACAGCAACTTACTTTATATACATTATAAAAGAAAAATATAAAAAGATAGAAAGTTTGGTATCTATGTATGTATGTATAAACCTTTGACGTGTATTATACTGTGTCGATAGAGAAGAACTTTTGAATTTTCCATTAGGAACATTGCAAGAGGTAGTAGAATGCATTTATCAGCAAACACACAGACACACTATATTGATCTAACTTTCTCGTTCTTCTTCTTCCACCCCCTATTTTCATTCTCTCTCTCTCTTTCTCTCTCTCTTCTTATTGTTTGTAAAGAGAAGAGTAAGCATCCCTTTTTGGTATCCAAACTTACGACAAGCTTTCTTACCTTTTCACCATGAAATTTCTATAAACGTTAAACGTCTTATATAATTCTTAAATATAAATTTAATTAGAATAATATATTAACATCAACGAATGTGCTAGATTAAAAGTATTAAATGATTCCTTTCATATTTTTGTCATTCCACATTTACTTGAAAAACAAGAACTTCAATAACCTGTAGACCACTTCTTAAGATAAATTATTTCTATCTTGATGAAGTAAAAATAATATCCAACTTTCTCGTCCGTAATCTTAGAGAAAACTCAATTGCTTCGTTTCTGAAAAGTAAAAAGAGAAAACAAATATATAACAAATTAAATTTGTCGTTTTATTTCATTTCTAACACTTTTTTTAATCTTATATTTCTTTTTATACTCTAGTTTTATTTCACTGACTGAAGAGAAGTTGGTAATAGAAATAAAAACGATATATAATAAATAATAAATGAATGAGAAGTGAATAAAAGTTTTTATAAATTCAATTTAATAACTGGTGCTGCTTTTTTTTTCTTTTAATCTTTTATACTTTCTTTTTTCGTAACTAATAAACGTCATAATTCTTTTTTTCGAACAATTTAACACCTAACCTCAATCATTGACAACTTCACGCTTAACTTCGTGCCATCCGATGCGCCATCTGGTGGTTTTTTTGACATTTTTATGCACTCATCAATGCACATTTATACTTTTACTTATTATTTGATATTTCAAAAGGAAATACTTTGTTTTTCTTTAATATAATTATTCAATAAATCGCTCCTAAAATTAACAATAAAAAAAAAAGCTAATATAACTTGACAAAGTCTTAATAAAATGAGAAAGAAGAAGAAGAGGATGAAGATAATCATTCTTATATACAAATTCATTTCGTATTTATAAATATTATTTACAAGTGTAATAGAAAACTAATAAAAATAATTGTTAATCAAAATATTATTTTAGAATATATTTTACATAATTTGACCAAAAACATGTTTGTTTTTATCCTTGTTAATCCTAAATAATTTGGGTTACTGTACTTGTGTAAATATTTATGTATCTTCAAGAGACGATGAACGAGAGAAATTCCTTTCTAGTTTCTAGCCCAATTTGTAGGAAAGTTAAAACACCACCCAGCCCATCCCCCCCCCCCCCCTCACCCCTCTCCCCCTCCTCCACCCGTTTTCCTCCTTTTCCTTTAAACTCACCCGTTCCCTTTCTCTCCTTCTTCGAAATTACGAGCAGCTAAATCTTGCGGTAATAACGCAATTCCATTACTATAACACCATTTTGGATGGTGTAACGGAGGTAATATAACGTTTAGTGGCACCGGCTACATTCCAGACGCATACATTTTCCTAATAATTAATGTTACGAAACGTCTAACTATTATTTTTCACTTTTATCAATTTATATTTGTAGTAATAATTATCTTGTTTGATATAAAACGTATATTAATTATTATTTTGTCAATTTAAATGATATTATTATTATGTTAAATCGTTTATTAACAAAATTCATTTCGAATAATAATAATAATAATCGATTGAAATTGATGTAACAAATGCAGAAAAAAAAGAATAAAGTAAAATAATAAGGGATAATGATTTGAAACTATTAATAAAATGAAAAATCTCGATTATAATAATCGAATTAATTTTGAGAAATAAAAAATGGGTGAGGGGAGGGGTGTGATTAAATTAAAATGGTACAATACTTATACCTTTTTACCTTGTAAAAAAAATAATAATAGCAAAGTTCTTCCGATCAAGCAAATCTTAAATGGCTGGTTGTTCCATTATAAATGGTCCTTGGAGATTTACATTCCTTTTTATCCAGTCATTCTCGGTTATACCTTATGGCAATTTGCCTTGGCACTTATTTTTAGAAAAGAGAAAATACCAGCCGACCTTTTAACGATCAATTCGTAAAATTGCCAGAGAGTAAAACGTTAGGGCGAGATACGGAATGTCTTTATTATGCCAATGGTCCATTGATTTCCATTGTTCGACCCTTCTTCAATTTCCATGGACGACTCATGGAAACAGTTTGTCTAAAGAAAATAATACGATAAAATAGATTGTCATCGTTTTAAGAATTCTTTTATAACAATGCCAATCGTAAAATAATATATTTAATATTATTAAACATTATACAATACGCGTTTAATTTTATACTTAAATGTAATATATTTTGATCGTATAATATAATCAAACATTTTTATGATTTATATTTATTATCTTATCAGTATTTATATTAAAATATTTTTATTATTTTTTATTATTTTATCAACAAAATACTTATATTATATTATAAATATTTCACAAATATATATTATTATATTATTTATATAATTTAGAAAAACACTAAATTGTATATAATTAAATATAATTAATGTCTGAATTTTTATGTATAGTTTTCATTTACGAATAATTCAACAATTTTTATTTACAGTATATGCGTAACCGTTGTCGTTCTTAATGTCCACTTCCGGTCACCCCAAACACATCAAATGGCGCCTTGGGTTAAAAGAGTCTTCATTCACATTCTTCCACGTTTATTGGTGATGAGAAGACCTACCTACAAATTCGATACGAATAGGTATGTAATCATTCAATTAAAAACGATTGATTTGTCATCGAAAATGACAAATGTAATACATGGTTTCAAGACATATTACATATATATCCGTATATATATATAAAATAGTATCCTTATTATATCTATATGCATATTATAGCATTAAAAATTGAACCAATTTTATATATATATACATACAATTTGTTTTAAATTGTACCCTTCCTTTTTTACAATAAAAAATGATAAAATATATCATGTACATATATATATATGATTTTACATTCGCCAAATATTAGCTTTTCACTGTAAGTATACAGTTTCTACAAGTTAACATTAAACTGCAATTTGTTCCCGTAAATACAATTTTAATATTTTTTATAATTATAGTAAGTGGATCTTAATAATTTTTATTTTAAATTAAAGTACACTGTTTTGTCTACGCAAATTATAAATCAATTATAAATCAATCTGCAAATGTTCTGCAAAATTATAAAAATTAAAAATTATTTATATATAATATATAATTTTGTTTAAATTGTATCCATCCTCTTTTACAATGAAAAATGATAGAAACTTAAGAGGCTTTATATATATTTTTGTTTCTTTTCTCATATACCAATTTCTCTTTTCATTTCTCTCACAAGTCTTTCTATTTCTAAATCGCGTCGCATTCATCATCGTCATCCTATTTTGCGACATCGTTATTTTTGTTAGAAAAAAAAACCACGTAGAAAACTGTAGTAAGTAGTATTTACAGAATCCTACAGCTTTTCTAACGATTTTCTTCTCTCTCTCTCCTTCTCTCTCCCTTTTTTCTTTTCTTATTTCTCCTTCTTCTTCCTCCTGGTTTCCTTAACCCGTTTTTCAACCACCAACACCCATTTTTCCTATCTTCCTTTCCTTTCTTCCTTTCTTTTTCATCCCACAGGTACACATCTGGCAGAGTACTGATGAGAACGGTTAGAGGGAAAGAGAAAACTTGCTATTACCCTTATCATCCGTCTACTCACGATGAGTCAGAAGAACATTTTACACCTAAGAGGTTCCACAGTCGACCAACTTCCAAAGAGGATCTCTCACCTTCGAGGTAAATACCATAGATTCATTGAAAAAACCTCTTTTCTTCCTTTTTTTCTTTCCCCCTCCCCCCCCCCCCCCACCTTTCCTGACTTAACTTCCAAGATAAAAGATGACGGCTTTGTGATAATAATTGCTTCAAAAAATTAGAAATTATATTGGAATTATTAAAAGTAAAAAAGAAAATAAATGTAATAAAATCGTAACGACAACGATCCCCCCCCCCACACCCCTCCCCATTCCTTTTTTTTCTTGACTGTTCATAATTTTGAAATTAATGTTAAATTTATGGATGTTTCGTTGATTATTTTTTAACGATTTGCAAACATTGTTTCAATGAATGGTCGAGTAAAGGGAATGAGAATTCAAATAACTTTCTCATTCGACGAGAAAGAGGAATGGGGAGGGGGTGAGGGGGTGGTTAGAATTTTATCAATAAAATAAACCGATACTATTTCGTAATATTCATTTTTTTTTCCTTTTTCTGTCATTTTATTTTATCGTTAATTACTTTTTTTCCAATATAATCTTCTTTTCCATTTGTTTTTATTCATTTTCTCTCGAATAAAAATATATTTACAAGAAAAAGGACAAGAAAAGAAACAAATACTTCTTTAACAACAACAACAACAACAATAATAATAATAATCATAATAAAACCTTTGATTCGCGAACAATAATACCGAAATCGAATCATGCAAAGTAACATTATAGTACGTGATCATTTTCAATGTAAGTCCGGAATAGGAATCCTATGATCGCGTGCACATCAACTACACAAACACGGATTCCTGTTTAAATCTATTCACCATATATGTGTTAGATAGATTGTTAAATATGTATACACGTACAATGTAAATACATATATACATATATAATAGCATAACGTTGCACTTTGCAGAATATTACTATACACCCTCGTGTATTTTCATCGGTGATTTTCAAACGCAACGTACGATTAAACAAGCGTGTAACATGAAAAAAAAAATATATATATAACCACAAACTCTTTTTTTTTTCTCTCTCTTTCTCTCACTTTTCGTTACACTTTTTGTTCCGTTTCGTTGGTTAGGTAAAAAAAAAAACCAACTCGTATCAAAAGAATTACTTCCGATCTTTGTCCTATATATAAAAAAAAAAAAAAAAAAAGCTTTGTCCCTTTTACTAATTTTTTTCTTTTTTCTTTTTTTTCAAACGATCATCGTAATTAAATTGCCAAGCTATTAAACACGACCCATATGGGACGTTAAATTCAATTTCATTTCCACGCGAATTCTCTTAGCTGCGTAAATTCAATGCTATCGAAAACACGGTGCTTTATAGTGTCGAAATAAAAGTAAATTTTTTTTTTTTTGGTTCGGGGGAGAGACGGGGGGGGTGGTGAGAGGTAGGGATGGCAAGGGGAGTAAATTTTCCCAGCTCTACGATGAAATCGAGCTGGGATACCAAACGAATTCGATTAACTATGCGAATGCTATTAAGTTGTAATAGTAGTAGTAGTAGTAGTATAGTAATCGATTGAAGGAATCAATCTATCTATCTATCTCTCTCTCTTTTTTTTACTCTTCTATATCCTATTAATTTAACCTTTCTGTCTATTAATTCAGTTAATTTTATTTCCAATCGAAATGATTATCTTCCAATCCTTGTATCTAATACAAAACAGTATTAAGTTTCTTTCAGTGTATTTACGATTTATTTTCAACATGGTGGACAAGTCGAGTTTTCATTGTTTTCGAGAAAATTTGTTAGGTTAGGATATTAGTCATGAAAAAGAAAAAAAAAGAAAAAATATATATAATAGATTTCTTTTTCTTTTTTTATATATATATGTATATAAGTATAATTTTGAGTTATATATGCGAACACAATTTATTTTGAAAATGATGCACGAGTTGATTTAAGATTGTTTCGAGAACATTTGAGGTTAGGATATATTATTAATCGATTGAAAAAATATCAATTAAATTATGTCAAGTTTGTGGCAATGTTTTTTTAATTAAGTTATCGATATGTAATTAGATTATATGAATTTATTTTTTTTTTGTTTTTAGACAAATTTAAATAAAATAATAATATATTTATGTGAGACTCTGTGAATAATGAATTGACACTATTTTTATAATCGATCGTTACGAAATTTTGATTAGGAACAAAACATTTGACATTTTTTATAATATTAAATATATTAATTAGTTATAAATTATACAATTTTATATTAAATTAATCGCGAATCGTGTGATATTTCATTAAAAAAAAAGACAAAAATAAATATTCTTACATTACTTTCAAAATAAATGATTCATATAACGAAGATAATTTAAAATCAAACACACTCGATAGTTTAATAAAATAAAAAGTTTACAAACCGGTGAATAAAGTTTAGATTCGAATTTTATTCCCCAAAAAACGCGAAACTCACCCCCAGATAAATTGAATTGATCTTTTTAGAAAAGAAAAGTATTTCAACCTCTATCATTTACTTGCTTATGTAGTAATATTACTACTTTGGAAAAGTTGTTACACGTTTTCAAACTTCTCTAAAATGTGAGAAACTCTACGTAGAGGAAGAACGTAGAAAAGGATCTGAACAATTTTCATCTTCTTTAAGATCTATGGTGTCGACACCTTTTCTTTTCTTTTCTTTTCTTTTTCTAACTTTACCACGACGATCATAATTCTTACCCTTTATTAAATATTTTACATTGAAAGATAACTGATCTATCATTATGAAATTTAATTCGTGATTGATACGTTAACGATTAATTATTATTGTCAGATTATATTAATGATTTTACTTTAAAAATATTCGTAATAATTTGTATTACGCGTTTATCTCTATGTTCATTTTTTTTTACGTTACAAGAAAAATAATTATAATTATATGAGATAGAATAAATAAAAATAAACAAAATACGATAAAATATAATATATTCATAGAAAACAGGAACACAAATTAAATAATTTTTCTTTTCTTATAAATATAATATATAATTACTTTATAATATATATATATATATATATATATATAATACTTATAATATATATAATATTATAATTACTTTATAATATATATATATATATATACACTATATAATATAATAAATTTATAATATATATATATAATACTTTATAATATAAAATATATATATATATATATAATTTATAATTAGTTATATATTATATTTATAATTATATATATAATTTATAATTAGTTATATATATAATAACTTTCCTCTCGAGAGACAAGATTAAAAAAAAAAAAAATAGAAAAGCAAAAAATAAATACATCGAATTTTAACAAGAATTTTTTCGCCACTATGTAAAAACAAAAAACAAAAACCAACTAGGTATTTTTACTTTCACCATTCCGCGCTATTAAACAGCTTAAAAACTGGAATGAAATTGGTGATAGGACGGAAGTGGGTTGAGGCAGGTTTGAAAGGGGATGGGAGGAGAGTTAAAAAAAAAAAAGGGGAAGAAAAATCTAGGTGTCGGAACAAATGATCGATGTTATATACGATAGAGATATATCGATTTATAAAATGTGACGTGGTTTACCGCATCGGGAATAAAAAAAAAAGGTTTTACGCCAATTTAATATAATCGGATATATCCCGCTTTAAATTGATATTAAAGTGCATTGGTGCTAATCGATAATAATCTATTAAACTTTATCGAATAACAATATATATATATATATATATATATATATATATAGTATAATATTATATACGAGGTGTATGAAATTTTATTAATTAAGCGATTATTATATTAAACGGTAATTAATTACTTCCGGACGAGTAATATAAACGTCATCCTTCGATATAGATAATAATAATAACAATAATTATAATAATAATAATAATAATAATGTTATTATTAATATTACCGATGATAAT
>JACGWG010000024.1:1043753-1055388 GCA_023678865.1 Polistes exclamans | reverse complement strand
TAATAATAATAATAATAATAATAATAATAATAATAATAATAATAATATTACAATCGTAAATAGACGAATTCACACGAAAGGAAACGAATCCTTTTTCGAAGCTCGATTTACAACTCAGCATTAGAAGAAAATTAATAATAATAATAACAACAAATATATATATATATTATTAATAATAATAATAGTAATAATAATAAAAGATAAATAAACAAGAGAAAGAAGAAGAAAATAATAAAAAAAGCAGAACAACGTCGACTTTTTATTGAAATTCAAATGACGCAAGTTCCACTAACACGATCAAAACGCGGATGTGTGTTTGCAAAATATAAACAAAAACAAAAACAAAAAGAAAAATGAAAAGAAAAATGAAATGAAAATAATTGTTCAATAATTGCATTATATACTCACGCAAAAAAATCATTTCCTTCCCATCTATCAGAATCATGTGTATGATCCTGTGTTATTATTATAATAATAATAATAATAATAATAATAATAATAAACAAATAAACTGAAACGCACGAAAAAATTGTACAGAAAACTCTAACGTTAGGAAATGTTTTATTAAGTTTTAAGAAATCATTATCGTTATCATAATCCCCATCGTTATAGTTAACACAACAAATGTAAGATAAGATAATAATATCTCTCTCTCTCTCTCTCTATCTATCTCTCTCTATCTCATACAGAAAGACATAAGAAAAAATTGATTTTAAAGCGACACAAACGGACAATAAAACGAATAATGCAAGAAAGAAAAAAAAAAGTATTAGAAAGAAAAGACAAACACAAAGCTGGAGAAATAAAAAATAAGATTAAATAAAATAATAAACAAACTTAAAACTAAAACACATTAAATATTATTAACAATAAAAACTAAACTCTAACCAAATAAAAAATGGAAATAATAAACGAATGCATCGGCAAACAAACGAAAGAAAAAAAAGCCGAGTATTTTTTCGATTGTATCAACACAAACGTGAATGAAAAATGAAAAATTAAATAATTGTATAATTAAATACAAATAAAAAAAAAAAAGACAATTTTAATAAACAAATTGACATCCGTGTTCTGATTAGGCAAAAAAGATGGAAAAAAATGATTTCAATCGTCATTTTTACACGTCTTCTAAGTGAGTTTGCGTTAAAAAAAAAAAAACAAAATAATAACAACAACAACAACAAGAAAAAGAAGAAGAAGAAAAAAAACCGTAAAGTAAACGTAGAATTTAATAAAAATTTCCCCACCCTTCCACACCCCTGTCCCCACCTAATTAATATTTAATAAATTAATAATACAAATAATAAATAAATAAATAAATAAAAAAAGGAATAAAAAAGAGAGAGACACACACACACTTTCACACATATATATACACAATCACACACAATTTACATTAGCTGAAATGGTAGAGGACTGGAAAAGAAAGCTCAAGATTAAGTGATAATATTATTATATAGATTAAATATAATAAATAACGATGAAATAATTATAGTTAAAATTATTGTAACGTAATTAGCAATAGCACACACAGACTCATACATACATACACACACTATTATCGAAAATAATATTAAGGTAATATGATTTACCAAGAGGATTGTGGTAAATAATTAATAAACGGTAAAAACTATTCGCGAGGTTAATAATTATTATTAAATATCGTTAGATAACAATATTAACTATCGTTTTTGTTAAATATGTACCTATTTAAAAAAAAAAGAAAAAAAAAGAAACAAAAAAAATAATAATAATATTATATTAACGACTATCATCCTAAGGCTACTCGATGTAAGGACGAGATTCTTGTTGCTTGGTTTTGTAATCATGCTTTTGACAAAAGCATTTGGAGAATAAAACTTGTTGTCGTAGAATGTTTACTCGTTATTTATCAAACAAATATTTATATACGAATAGTTTATTTTAAAAATGGTGTTTAAGTACAATTTTTCCTTATTTTTTTTCTAAAATGAGATATCATATTATTTTCGATTAATTTGTTAATTGTTAATTGTTTTGTTTCAATGAAAATTGTGATAAAAAGATTAATAAAAGAAATTGATTGATTATAAAAATAAACTTAAATTCAATGAATGAATGTTAACATACAATGAAAATCTTTAAACGATATTTCAAATTACATTTCCAATCTGTCAATATATTTTATATTAATATATAATTAACGTTAACAAAATAAAAGATATTACTCTTTTTTGTTATTATTTATAAACAAATTAATACGAAATGTATTTTAAATGATATTTACAATTTAGATTAATCATAAAAATGATGAATAAATATTATTTTATTTAAATTTGCGCGTAAAATAAATTAATACAATGAAATTTAATTATTGTGATAAGTTAATAGTCCATTATGCATTAATTATATTTTATAAATAATTGATATTTTTGAATTGACCGAAATATCCTAACCTCAAATTTTCTCGAGACGATAACAAATGAAGTTAGGCACCATTTTTAAAATAAATGATCCATATATATATGTATATTCTTCCTTTTTGTCTACGTGTTCGTATTAATATTCATTTTTATTACTTTTTATTAATATTCTCATTATTTTCTTTCTTTTTTCCATAATAATCTCATAAGAAATGGGCACGTGATAAAGGTGTTACAATAAAAAAGAAAAAAAAGTCTTATATCTCAACGTCAAGAAACTCATATTGTTACGTAAAGAAATTATTTCGTATTAACAATTATTAGTCTCACTCGTCTATGAAAAAAAAAAAAAAAGAAAAAAAAAGTATAAATTAAAAAATATTCGTCTCACAAATATATTATTTATTATATTACTTTTTTTCTTGTTTTTCTACTTTGTCAACTTTAATAACTTACGATTAAACCCTGGAATCATTGTTATGATTCTTCAACCATTTTTTTATATCGTCGGAATAATTGTTAATCAACGATATTGCAAAATTCGATTTAGATTCTACCAATGCGGCAGCATATTTAACAGTCTTAATGGATTCATAATTGTTTTCCCAAAAAGTATGAAGCTGCAAATCATAAAATAAATATATAGATAATAATAATTAAATTAATTATTATAATAATTGTTAATATAATTATAATATACGTTATTTAAATAAAAAAGAAGAACAACAAAATTCTTTTTTACACGTACGTCCATCAAATCCTGTCCGTTGGTAATAGCATTTTTCATTGCTATGATAAATGATTTCATTACTTTATAATTATCATAATACCTTAAAAAAAAGAAACAATGGAATTATATAATAAATTAAATTGTTAAATTTGAAGAAAAAAATAGGTTATTTATTGAACCCTTTGAGAGCTACGAAATTTGATAAAACTAATTTTGATTTCTTTTTATCATAAATTGCACTAAATTATATTTATTATTTTAATTGATAAAAGAATGACATAATATAAAATTTAATTAAGTTCTTTTTGTTATTATAGGATGGTGGTACACTTTTGAATACCTACGTGTGCCTCAAAGAGTTTTAAATGAAAAAAAATATATATATAAGTAGAAAAATATTTCAAATACCTATCGGTAATATTCTTCCAATTATTAATAATAAATTTATATGTTATTTTAGATGCAATTGGATTCATTGAAAATGATTTTAATATCATACATATTTCATCAGTATTGTATATATCATCCTGAAGAATCTCATCGATGATGCTTCAATAAAAAAACAACAAGAAAAATATGTATATATAATTAAAATTTTGTAAATCAATATTTCTAACTAATAATATTAAAATTAATATATATAACAATGTGTATTTATTATTATTTATAATTATATTATACTCTACTTACGATTGCAGGATTCCTGGCATTTGAAAACAACCGAATGAAGATAATAAATTATATTTTTCTTCTGTTTTCATACTACTTTTTGCTTTTTGATAAATATAATTCCATTCTTCCAGACCACCATGCTTTGCTATGGTACAATATAACGTTCGACGAATATACATAGGAATTCTAAAATAATTTTATTTCGAGTAATACACAAATCTTTCATTTATAAGTTAGAAAATTCAATATGACGTTTCAATCAGAAAAATATTCAAAAATTGGCATAATTGTTTATATAATTGCAAGAACAAAACATAAAAAAAAAGTCTAGAAAATAATGTTAATTTTTTTTACAAGCACCATGATAATATTAACATACATGTTTTAATATTATTATAATAATAATGAAATATATATATATTACGTGTGTTTGAAATTAGGATTCGTCTTCATTTGAATAAAACATTGTTTAGCCCAATCGATGCATTTAAAATATTCCGAAATGCATGCCAATTTAATGGCAACCAATGTCAACGGTGATCCTTCCAAAATATTATTTCCTACCTCGTTGTACAACGGTGTGATAAATTTTTGCATAAATTCCTGAAAAAGTAAAAACAGAAAAAAAAACCAAACGAATAAATATCAGGTAAAGAAAATTTCGCGTTATTCGTATGAAATAGGAAAAACAAAAATATGCTAATATAATAATACAATAATACTAAATCCCTAAATCATTTTACTCAGACTTTTTTCAAAATTAAAATTAACTATACACTGATTAGATTCTGTTTCATAACAATAAAATAACAATATTTGAATTACGAACACGCAAAGATAATAAAATTAAATAAATAAATATAAATAAATAATAAAATATCAAAAATACGTGATAATTTTTTTATCATAGATTTTACATCCTATCCTATTATACCTTTTTAATTTAACGTCGGTACCTGAAAATCTATTAAAACGGAGCTCTCGTAAAGAATGTTATTTAGTTTAAAGACGTGACGAGTTAAAACGTTCCACGTTCCGTAATGTCTCTCCTTCATTTGCATATATTTAATAAACCCAAAAGCTGTCTCGTATTTCGAAAAGCCAACTGCTGCCAACGCAAATACGTCATCAACGAGGGACGCCCTTGTCTCCGTTGGAAAATCTTCGGGATTTTTTTCCAAACCCTTTGCCAATAGTTCCCAATTTTTTTCATCGTAATTCACGCGGTAGTAACCTTTTTTTAATAATAAAAAAAACACATTCAATAAGTATTTAAATAATTATTTATGAATTATATATTATATTCATAAATTATAATTAATAATTATTATTAATAAATTATATGTATTGTAATTATGATTATTATTATAATTAACGAATGTGATCATCAATTAAATTATAAACTTTCATTCGTAATTATTATTTTAATTACCAGTTTTGTTGACGTTTACTAAAATCCAATTAATTTCATTTTGTTTATCCTTTATCATACTAATGTTTCGAATAATTTGTTCTTTATCGTGTTTGAGTAACCACATTTTTTTAGGATTAGACCAATCGTCATTAACTTCAACATAAGTTAATGGTATATCCCATAAATCATTTCTTTCCTTCGTTGGTTCATCGTAAGTGAATTTTTTCTGAACAAAAAAAAAGAAAATAAAATTATTTATACAGGAAGAGTGGTGTAGGGGGGTGGGTGGATGATATATTAATGTATAATAATGGAAAGAAAAAAAAAAACTAAAGTGAAATAATCATTGAACGAATAAAAAATATTCAAAACCTGTCTGACGATGGCAGATTTTTCTGCATAATTCCTCGAAACATTTACGAGAGGATAACCACCTTGAGTAATCCAACTGTCAATCATATTTTGGAATAATAATTTTGTCGAAAAGTATCTCGTTTGTTCGTTCATAATATTCCAAAATTCTGTCGCATCTATGCTTTCGTTTTGGCTAAAATGTGAAATATGAAAATTGGTATAATAATAAATCCTAAGAAAATATATATTTCTTTTTGTGTTATAAACAATTTCACGATTATATTATAATTATCACCAAAAAAAAATATGTAATTTTATATTAATCAATTTATTTATAATTGTACTAATAAATTGTTATTGATTAATAAACATTTTTAATATTTATTTTCTATTTAATCAAATTTAACTTTTGTTTGTGTGAAATATTCGAAAAAACGTGCATATAAATTTCTATTATTCCTAATTAATTTTTTTAATAATCACAAAAACAATTCTAACACGCAATATTAATAATATTAATATTAATTATTGAAAAAAATAATACTGATCAATATATAAATGATTTGATGTTTAAAAAAAAAAGAAACATATTATAGAAATCAAAATATTAATCAAATGAAAAATATATTACAAAATGTAATTATAATTATAAATAATGTATTTATCTCCTATAATTATTAATATACCCACCACCTTGTTAAGAAGTTCTTGTAGATGATCCTAAAGGCAGTATCATTGTTTATTGCACCATGCAACATGCGAATCAGACATGCTCCTATAAAAGAAGCAATCGAAAAGGTAGGAAAAACAAAATTTTTTATCCTTTAGGAGGAGGGAGAGGGGGAAGAGGAGGGGGATAAGTAAAGAAGAGTGTTTGCGTGTCTGAAAAAAAAATAAAAAAAAATTCATCTTATTGTAATGAAACAAAATAATATTTTACCTCTCCTATTACGTTCCTTAATTGAGATCATGCGAAGTGGATTGATTTTGATTGTAAATGGCCTTGACGAACTATAACCATCAAATTCCATCTCTTTCGTTTGAATATCGGCAACGAACGAATGAGCAAATTCCAATGACGAATCTATCTGAAAGTTGTATCTCATGAAAATGTCTCTTTTTTTAAAAACAAAAAGAAAAAAGAATAAAATTAATTGATTTTCTAATTCACAAAATAAATATGATAAATGATCTATGGTGTTTTTTATTATTTACGTTAAATCTACTTTACTTTTTTTCATTTTTCATATGTTATTAATAATTATTATCGTTTAAAATTAAACGTTTTATTATACATCGTGTTAATTATTTAACGAGTATTAAATAAATGCAAGAATTAAAAATATGCAATTGGATTTAAGTGAAGTATATTTTGTAATTATGCAGCAGAGTTGTTTTGGATTTTAATGTTTTAATATATTCATGACACTAAATAAAATTAAAAAATATTATTTAATATTATAATAAATATTATATATTAAATGAAATAATTTTGAAAAACCTTTTCGTATGATACTCTCTCTTAATGGATAATAATAATTTAAAAAAAGAAAAAAAGCAAAAGAATATGAAATAATAATAATTAATTAAATTCCTTGCCTCATCAATAAGCAAATGTTGAAAATAAAGTAACGATCCTTGCAATAACCATTCATTCGTCCAACTTTTAACGTTGACCATTCCACCAAGCCATTGTTCTCCAAGCAAACTTATTAACGTCTTCAAAGCTTCCGTTTTAGTAACCAATGGTGATCGATCATTGGTATAAAACAATGATTTCCTTGAAAATAAATATTCTTTTATTCAAATATAAAAAATAAGAGTTAAAAATAAAATAATATATTATATTATTTATATTATAAATATAATATCATTTAATAAATACCAAAATCTTATAGTATAGTACTATAATATTAATAACATACTGTAATATAATACTATTAATATTATAAATACAATGTGTTTAATAAACAAATTGTATATTTATATTCAACAAAATATTTTACTAATATTATAGTACTATATATTATTATTAACATATCCTAATAATACTATTAATATTTTAATTACAATATATTTTAATAAAAAAATTGTATATTTATATTCTCAACAAAATATATTACTAATATTATAGTATTACATAATATTAATAACATACCATAATAATACTATTATTATTATAATTACAATATATTTTAATATACATACAACATATACCAAAATCATGAAATATTAATAAATAAATATTAAACAAAAATAAATATATTATATCAATATATTCATAATCAGATAAACATGTGAATGAAATCATTTGATAGAACAAAATAATTGAAATACACATATCAATAAATATACAATACTTACTTTATTGAAATCAAGCCAGGATTTCCTGACGATTCAACAATTTTCCAAGGTAAGCAAATCAAGTCTAACTTTGGTAGCCAATAAGGGACAGACAAAATGTCAGTTAAACCATTGATAATTGGTTCGAATTTGTCTAACATGTAGAATCCAATAGAAGTAGTATCAAACTCCGCCCAAAATGTCACCAACAATTTCGAGTTGATCAAAACTTGATCAACAACTTTCATATTACCCATTACGAATGCCAAATTGTTCGGTGTCATCAATGGTGTCTCATCGAATATATCGATCAACCAATTATCTGAACTTAAAAGATAATTTTTTACTTGTTTTTTTTTATTTTCTTTTCATATATATATATTTTATTAATATATTTAATATATTATTATTAAATATATAAATTTCAAAACGAATATTTTCGTTAATATTTTTTTTTTTTTTTGGTTAATGTTCTTTGTAATAATAATAATTATTTTTCAAAAAGAAATCTCTCGTTTATGAATTAATTATACTTACGCAGCATCATCTTTCGTACTTCTCAAAGGCATATTTGATAAAACTTTCATTTCCTTGGGACGTTGAACGGTTAAAGAGAATATAGCTTTGAGGTATAACTCGTCGTTGAAAAGTGGAAAGAGATGAGAACAGCTACCTGCTGTTTTTAATAACGTTCCCATCATCCTCCTAAATCATTCAAACGACATTTTTTTTGTTTCAGGATTATTCTAAGATTTTATTTTTTTTTTCTTTTCTTTTCTATTCTTGATTTTACTTGTCAAATATAATTAATCATTTTTGATATATTTAAAATTAAATTAAATCTATATTATATAATCTCGTTTAATATATTCATTCATATTTGTGTATTAATACCATGTTTTATTTTATTCACGATTTAATATTCGATATGTTCAAATAATTCTAATATACTCATAAAAAAAATGAGTTAAATATTTAACAACTATTTTTATTTAGAAATTTATTTTAGTTTACTAAGAAAATTCTTAAACAAAAAAAAAAATATATATATATATATATATATATTCGAATCCCATTAACTTTTCAGTCACTCATTTATGGTAAAGAAAAAAAATGGAATTTGTAACGTAAAAGAATGAAACACAAATCATTAGAATTAAATCGTAGTACTCGAATTTAACCGAAAAATATAAAAAACAAAAGAAAACTTACGTTTTATCATCGTTCATATTAGATTCAACGTTATAAAATACATCCATGGTGGGATTGGCATCGAAATCTATAGTTAAAAAATAAACACCAGTTTTGAGTTTTATCTTAGGATGTATCAGGTGTACTTTATTGTCATGATCTATCTCGTATTCCTTTATCTGAATGATTTCGTCTCCTTTTCCAATACCATTCATAGAAAACCAGTCGAGGTCTTTGATCTTGGAGACTTTGAAGTCTACCAATAAAGTTCCATTTGTCGAATCGACTTTTATAGTTTTTTCTTCTATTACATAGGTTCCATTTTCCATAGTGATATTAGAATCTTTTTGTAAACTTATTATATTTTTATTCGATTCGTTATATTCTATTACAGTTGAATTATTATCATTATTCGTAGTATCATTATCTAATTAAAAAAATATAAATATAAATAATTATGTATGTTAGATTATATTATAGAATAATAAAAAAAAATTAATTACATAATTATTAATTGAAATAATATATATTAAATAGTATTATTATATTGTTTATGATAATACTATAATAATAATATTATATATAATTAATATATATTATATTACATATAAATACAATAATATATATTAATACACATATATTAATAATAATTATATAATAAGTATATTACTATAAATATATATTATATTAAATATAAATACAATAATATATATATAAATATGTATACTAATAATAATAATTTAATATATATATATATTATTAAATGAAATAATACCTGAAGTTAGATAATCCTTATTTATGATACCATTACTATCACTTGATTTCTTATATCTTTTCTGATAATCTTTCGATAATTCATCCTTCGACATTAATAATTCGTATCGTTTAACAGTTATATTTACAGCGTTTAATGACAATTTGTTTATTTTATTAGTATCATTATCTATACGAAATTCTATAACAACTCGTCCAGTTAAAGTTACATTTGATTGATTATTATAATCCATTATCGTTGGTTTTAAATAAAGCCAATACTTTAATGGACGAACGTATGGTGAAATTGGTTTAGTTTCTTTCAATGATTCTTCATTTATCAAATTCAATTCCTCGTGTACCTGTAAATAATAATAAACATCAAAAACAAACAAAAAATGAACAAGGATATTAAAATAATAATAATAATAATAATAATAAATAAACTTTAATTAAAAAAAAATTCAATCAAATATCTGTCGAGATCATTGATTTAAATGATCATCAACAAAATTAAATAAATATAATTATTATTTGACTCGCTTACTCGTTTTACTGGAATCGAATGTATGTACCAACCAATTAAACCTGATACGATAATTCCAAAAATAAATAATATCGTAAGGGTTGTTGCTTTTTTATACGATACAAACCAACCATCGGTAGGTCTGTATTTAATATCATCGGTTGTCATAAATTGTGCCGGTTCTCCCGTATATTGTGCCATACTTGCAGCTGAAAATAAAAGAAGCAAATAAAAAAACCAAAAGAAAAAAAAAAGAAAAAGAAAATTAAATATCAAACAATAATTATAATCATTAAACCGAGTCATGCAGTTACAATTTTTCAATTACTTGCGATAATCTGACAAAAAAATACTTTAAATCAAAGTTGATCTGCTTTTGATTGTTTTTGATCTTTTTTATTGTTTTTTAAGGCTACCTTTATATTTTTAAATAGCAACTAGTATTTTTGACTTAACAATACATTTTCTACAAGTTAACATTAAACTGCGATTTGCTCCCATGAATATTCTTTTAATATTTTTTATAATTATAGTCAACGGATTTTAATGATTTTTATATTAAATTAAAGTACACACTTTTTCCTACGCGTTGAATACCTTTTCGAATTATAAATCAATCTAAAAATGTTCATAAAATGTCAGAGAATGCAATGCAGTAAATTATGCATCTTTGCAATTTATTTGAAAAGTTTTGGTAAATATTTTTTATACTAAAAGTTAATAGATTTTAATAAAACTTATATTAAATTAAAGTACAGTCTTTTATCTAAGCGTAGAATACCATATCGAGTTATAAATTTAGCATGTAAACTTCAAAAAATGTCAGAGAATGCAATGCTGTAAATTGTGCATCTTTGCAATTTCTTTGAAAAGTTTCGGTAAATATTTTTAATACTTTTAGCAAATGGATTTTTATGATTTTTATATTAAATTAAAGTGCACTCTTTTGGCTACACGTAGAGTACCTTTTCGCTTTATAAATCAATCTGCAAAGGTACATAAAATGGCAAAGAATGCGATGCTGCAATTTTTTTCCTACTTTGCCATTTCTTTGAAATGTTTCGGCAAATATTTTTTATACTAAGAGTGAATAGATTTTAATGATTTTTATATTATATTAAAGTGCACTCTTTTCTCTACACGTAGAGTACAAATTTGTGTTATAAATCAATTTGCAAACGTTCAAAAAATGGCAAAGAAAAGTTGGCGGATTAGGCAATGTGAGTAATGCCTAAGGCCAGGCATTGTTA
>JACGWG010000024.1:1019805-1043353 GCA_023678865.1 Polistes exclamans | reverse complement strand
CATTGTTAACAATACCGGCCTAGGTTCCAAACCACCCCCGGCAATGTTAACAATGCCTGGCCTTAGGCATTATTCACATTGCCTAATCCGCCAACTTTTCTTTGCCATTTTTTGAACGTTTGCAAATTGATTTATAACACAAATTTGTACTCTACGTGTAGAGAAAAGAGTGCACTTTAATTTAATATAAAAATCATTAAAATCTATTTGCTAAAAGTATAAAAAATATTTGCCAAAACTTTTCAAAGAAATGGCAAAGTAGGAAAAAAATTGCAGCATCGCATTCTTTGCTATTTTATGAACCTTTCCAGATTGATTTATAACTCAAATTTGTATTCTACGTGTAGATAAAAGAGTATACTTTAATTTAATATAAGTTTTATTAAAATTCATTTGCCAAAAGTATAAAAAATATTGGCATAAACTTTTCAAAGAAATTGCAAAGATGCACAATTTACAGCATAGCATTCTCTGACATTTTATGAACATTTGCAGATCGATTTATAACTCAAAGAATTATTCTACGTGTAGATAAAAGAGTGTACTTTAATTTAATATAAATTTCATGAAAATCCGCTTACTATAAATATAAAAAATATTAACCTAAACTTTTCAAAAAAATTGCAAATATGTACAATTTACAGCATTGCATTCTCTGACATTTTTTGAAATTTACATGCTAAATTTATAACTCGACAAAATATTCTACGCGCAGACAAAAGAGTGTACTTTGATTTAATATAAAAATCATTAAAATCCGCTTGCTATAAATATAAAAAATATTGACGGGAACTATTCAGAAAAAAAGACATTTGTTAAAAATTCAGCGTTGAAATGAAACAATGTCCTCTATCAAATTACTTTTATTAAATATTGTTCATATGTCCTTCCGAATGTTGCGCATGTGTATAAAGATAATAATGCAACTAATACATAAAATTTAAGATTGTAACATTCTCATTTTAACATTCTTTGAATTTTTATGCAAATTTCTTAAATAAAACTACACTATAAAGACATAATTATTACAATATATGTATACATATATATATATACTTAATTTTCATTAATAAATTAGTAACTTTTAGAAATATATAATATCTCAGAGACGAAAAAAAAAAAAAGAAAAAGAATTAAAACATTATATTATCCCAAAGAGATACATCTATCTCTAACAAATGTTTAATATAATTTTTATTTTTAGATTTATATCTTTACGCATGACTTCCGGCCAATTTATCATATACATACATATATTCAATCGTGCGAGAACAATAAAGACAAAAGAAAAGAAAAGAAAAGAAAAAGAAAAAGAAAAAGAAAGAATAAAAAAGGAAAAAAGTAAATAAAGGTGCAAAATGATGTTATATTCAAGCAGCATGAAATTTTGTTCGTGCCAACTAATGACGATCGTTGTCATTGAAACGTTGTTTCTTATCAATTATTATCCATGTCGAATTCCACGTTATCGGTTTTACGGAAATAGGATGACATCATCGTAGAGAATTCAATTTCCAATCGTTCGGTGGTTATAATAAAGTATAATAAATGCACACACACACACACACACACACACACTATACACGACGGATATATGCAACAAACAAGAAATAAACGAACAAAATAATCGACGAACCACAACCTCCTTCAAGGTCTCTCTCTCTCTCTCTCTCTCTCTCTCTCTCTCGATTATTTTTTCTTTTTTTTTTTTTTTTTTTTTTTTTTTTTGCTTTTTTTTTTTCTCTCCTATTACCGTTTCGCGTGTTTTTAACAAACACAACGAGGAATTTGCGTTCGAGCAGAGTCGATAGCATAACTGATAGCATAAACGATAAAGTCTTTTCATTATTATACCATGCTTGGGGTTTTTTTTCTTTTTCTTCTTCTTCTTTTTTTTTTCTTTCTTATTCGGCGTATTTTGTAGGTTTTTTTTTTTTTCTTTGTCCGTTTATCCGTCTAACCAGTCTGTCACTAAATTTTATTTATTTTTAACAAAATATTATCTCTCGTATATTTGCAAGTTTAATTCGTGAATAAGCGAAGAAGTTACAGTTGGAAAAAAGTATTTTAAAAAAGAAGGACAAATGTTTGTTAAATTATTTCCAATATCGTATTTGTAATTCGAAAACATTTTGTATATATATAAAAAAAGAAATCTAAATAAAATAAATATAATATTAAAAATGTAGTAATTTTTAATATTTATATATAGGAATGTGTATATAAAAATATACGTGTTTATGTATATGTGTATATATATATATATATATATATATATATACTTATACATTAATATAAAATAATATATGCATAATAACTTTGAAGTTTATCGTCAGAATTTTATCATCGAAGGTTTGCAAACGTCACATCGTCGTAGCAGTTTTCTCATACACGAATATACATGTGTTTTTTTTTTTTGTTATGTCACCTAAAACGTGATTAAAGCGTAAACAAGGCTACGCCGACGTATAAATGGTAACTTTGACCATTATTATTTAATCGTTCCTTTTGTATTGTTCATTTTTAGTTCTTTTTTTTTTTTTTTTCAACTCTAACACACGTTACAATTCGTTTGTTTAATTCGGGATTTGTCAAATCGATTAATATCGTTCAATAAAATGTCTATCAAAGTTGATATGGTATCATAAATTGTAATCAATCGTAACGATAATAATAATATTATTGATTTTCAATCAAATTCAATAGGAATAACAAAAAGCAAATGGAAAGTATTATTTAAACAAACGTCGATCAAATAATTTAATAATAATGTTTATAATAAAGAAATTAATAAATAAATAATAAATAAAGTAATTAATAAAATAATAATAAATAAAGAAATAAGAAATAAATGTTTAGAAAAAAGTGTTAAATAATTATATTAAATTGAAATCTAATCAAATTTTTTATAACTCTTTTATACTTTTTTAATTTAATTAATCAATAAATAATAATATATATCATACATATATATATATATTAAATAATATGTTTAATAATATTATATTATTTAATATATTTTTTAATATATAATATTATATAATATAATTATATATATATAATATATTATATATAATATAATATATATTAATATATAATAGATTTTAATATATTATTTAATATATAATATTTATATATTAAATATTATGTTATTTATAATATATATTAATAAAATAATATAATTTTTCGTTAGATAAAAACGTATAGAAAACAAATAAAAAAAAAACTAATTCAAAGAATTATCCTAAATCAATAAAATCCTATAAAATAAGAAAAAGAAAAACAAAAATCTAACAAAACTACATTTTTACTTATAATCTAAATCAAACGTTAAAAAACAAATCATTGAATTCAAATGATACGAATGAAAGACACAAAAAAATAAATATATTCCCATAATAATTATTTCCCGATCGAATTTTCCTATAAAAACGTAGTAAACCAATAAAAACAAGTTCGATAATCGTATAATTGTGAAAGTTTTTTTTAAATCCCGATTAATCTAATTGCTAAGAAAATTCTCGAGAAGAAGAAGAAGAAGAAGAAAAAGAAATGAAAAGAAAAGAAAAGAAAAAATAAATTCCAAGCGTGAATATAACAAGGGCAAATTTTTCTCAAAGGTATAACGAATAAAAGAAAACAAAATATGAAAAAAAATAGGAAAGAAGAAATTGAGGAAGGGGATGGGGGTGGGGGTGAGGGGTAGATGGAAAAGAAAAAAGAAACGAAAAAAAAGAAAGTGCAGAAAAAGGTAAGGTAAGTAAAAGGAAAGAGAAAGAAGGTGAAAAAGAAAAGGAATAAAAAAAAAAATCACATAAAAAAAAATAGATAATGCACAAATCCCGCAATTATAAGCGGGAGACCCTCGTTAACAACGATACACATTTCTCAGCTTTTTTTTTCTTTCTTTCTTTCTTTCTTTTTTTTTGTTAAGTTTTGTTTTATTCGTATTTCTTTTTTTTTTGTCTACGGACTACTCTCGGAATAATAATGGGGTATTATTTTATAAAGCAAGGGTGCTCGCGATTTTGACGAACTTTTTTCTTTTTTTTTTTGTAAACAATTGGAACGGAACTTTTCTGTTTTATTTTAATTTTTATTTTCTTTTTCTTTTTGGTTTCTCAACACAGGACACTTCTTTTAATAAACTACTTTTTGGTTTTGTGTTATATTTCTTTTTTTTTTAAATAAAAACTAAATAACCGAATATCACAGTAATAATAATTTAAATAAAAAAATAGAAACTATATTTATGCTTATAATTATGAAAGTGATTAAAGTAAGAAAAAATTTGAATTAAATGAATTTATTAATTATTTTATCATTCAGCATTATTTCAAAATAAATGAATTCAATTTAATTTTCAGTGATATTATCAAAAAATGAAATCGTTAGATAAATTTTGTATATTTCAATATTATATAAAATTCATTTATTGTTAACGTTCAAATGTAATCCTTGAAAATATCTCAAAACAAAACAAAATTATTTCATTGACCAACACAATTAAATTACTTTTATAATTATTGTTATATTTTATAATAAAATTTATCTTCTCACCAACAAACCAACCAATCAACCAACCAATCAACCAACCAATCATTACTACCACTACTACGTCGAGTTAACAACGAAATAATAAATTAAACAATGAACAATAACATTTTGTATTCTTGTCAATTACGTGGAAAAAAACGAACGAATGAATAATAAAGAATAACAAATTTTTTACGCGTGACACAACGTCGTCGTATATGCTAACATCAAAAAACCACAATTTGTTCATCGATTATGATTATTATATTATCATCAATTACATGAAAGATACAATAATTCGCGTGTTTATAAAGAAACATCCGGTCTTATTAAAAATAAACTCGTATATATATATATACATATACATATATATACATATAAATATAATCGTGGAAACTCAACGAACGATTAGAGAGGAAAAAAAAAAATTCAAGAAATTATTCTACCTGTCGTGATCGAGGACAAAGCAAAAAAAAACAAAAAAAAAATTGTTTCTGGAATCGAATAATACCACCGAACGTATACGATGAACCAAAAAAGAACAAAAATTAAAAATCATTAACCGATAAAATTCGATCGACAAAAAAATGTATGAGTGAGGAAAAAAATAAATGAGGGGGTTGGAGGAGGGTAGGAAAGGATGGATGTGCATAAAAAAAGTACTCACAATTTCTCCTACCAAAATTTTCCCAAGTTGATACAGATCCACGTCTCATTTTTTTTTATAACAATGTATATACATATATATGTAATTTGTTATAAATAAAATCTCAAAATAATATTCAACCTTTTTTCTTTTTTTTGTGGAATTTCGAGTATGGAAAAAAAAGGAAATCACACACACTAAAAATGAATAATCGTAAAAGAGAAAAAAAAAGTTTACGAATACGAGATTAGGTAATCGTTAAGCCACGACGTAAAGCAACACTTCTCGTGCGTTCAGGTGCAACAACGCAATTTGACGTTTTTACCTGAGCCACGATACTAACCGACGGATGCTGTTTGTCGAGCACGGTAAAGCCTTTACCCCCACCAATTCAACTATTTATTGTTAATCGTTTGTTCGTTAGTCGTAGTTGTTATGTTCATTTTCTTTAAACAAAGATACATACATTATTATTATTATTATTATTTTATTATTATTTCTAATAGGTTTTTGATGACATAAGTATAGAGTTAAATTGTTTATAAGATAATAATAGTTTTTTCGATTATAGTATTTTAACACGATAGATATTATTATTATTTATAACTTTGGCGCCATGATTTATTGTTTTCTTTCTTTTTTTCTTTTTTTCATTAAATTATTATATAAACGTAAAAAATGTTTTATGTTATTTATATTCTTTATATTAGGTTAAAATCATTTTTGTTAAATATTTATAATCGTATATTAGATTTTTATTTGTATTTATTTTATGAATATTATGTTAAACGTTATTTTATTAAACAAATGGTCATAATTAATAAATATTAATTTTAAAATTAATATATGATATTATTAATTTATTATTAATTATAATATATGATATTATTAATTTATATATTATTTATTATATATAATATTTTATATTAATATATGATAGAATTAAATAATGATTACTTATTAATATTTTTCATTAGAAATATTAACTGTAAAATTCGATCGTTTATTTTATTTAGTTATTTATTATTTTAATCATATGTTAAATATTTCATCGTACATTACATTTCGTATTTATTTCATTAATATTATATTAAACGTTATTTTAATAAACAATTGGTCATAATTTAAATGAACATTTTGTTAAATACACAATATAGTCATTTTAAAAAAATAATTCTATTCTCTATTAATAATAGAGAATTCAATAAAAATTACTTATTAATATTTCATACAAAATATTAACATATTAAAATTCGAATAAACATCGTACAATCATTTCTCAAACAAACTGACAATAATACTTTTTTTTACCAATACGATAAAATGATAAATTATTCAAAATCTAAACGTAATGATCTTTTCCTATATCGTAAAAAAAAGAAAAGAAAAGAAAAGAAAAGAGAGAGAGAAAGAAATAAAAAAAAAAGAATGTTTTGTAAAGATTATACAAGGTCGTTTGTATCCGCTAGTCGAACAAGGAGGCGTGTCAACGGATGTACCAGTCATTGCACGTCGTTACCTTTTAATTGCACTAATCGCTATACAGTTCAAGTTCAATATTATACAGTACTATGATGTCGCACGTAGGGTACACTTTGCTAACTCAATTACGTCCTCTACCGAACAATTAATACCTGAAAGATAATATCTCAAGATAATTAGTGAATATAATTCGGCTTATATTCTACACGCACGAAATAAGTGCATATTATACCGAAACATGGTCAATTTATTTGAACCTTATCGAAATTATTCGAAATTATAATTTACTATACATTGGACAATATCATACTGAGTATAGGTATTAAGATAATAATGTAATTATATGTAGATAATATTTGTTTATTTATTCGGTTTATATTTGATGTGCATAAAACAAGTGCATATACTGAAATATAATCAATTTATTCGGAAACTTGATTTACTATACACTGATCAACATTATACTGAGTATAGTTATTAAGATAACAATATAATTGTATAAAGATATTTAGTTTTATTTATTCGGTTATATTTGACTTGCATAGAACAAGTGCATGTACTGAAACATAGTCAATTTATTCGGAAACTTGATTTACTATACACTGATCAACATCATACTGAGTATAGTTATTAAGATAATAATATAATTGTATAAAGATATTTAGTTTAGTTATTCGGTTTATATTCGAGATGCATGGAACAAGTGCATGTACTGAAACATAGTCAATTTATTCGTAAACTTGAATTACTATACACTGATCAACATCATACTGAGTATAATTATTAAGATAATAATATGTAATTGTATAAAGATATTTAGTTTTATTTATTCGGTTATATTTGACTTGCATAGAACAAGTGCATGTACTGAAACATAGTCAATTTATTTGAAAACTTGAATTACTATACACTGATCAACATCATACTGAGTATAGTTATTAAGATAACAATATAATTGTATAGAAATATTTTGTTTTATTTATTCGGTTATATTTGACATGCATAGAACAAGTGCATGTACTGAAATGTAGTCAATTTATTAGGAAACGTGATTTACTATACACTGATTAGCATCATATTGAGTATAGTTATTAAGATAATGATGTAATTATGTGTAGATAATAATAGTTTATTTATTTGGTTTATATTTAACATGCATAGGACAAGTGCATGTACTGAAATATAGTCAAATATAGTTATTTTAATAATAAAAATTAATTGAATATATGTACCCCTATAGGGGGTTATATACTATAAGTATATATTATATAATATAAAAGATATATAATTACATGTACGAGTATTTATAAAAGTTAATACACTTTACACATATTTACAAACGAATAATTAAATAATTACAATTTACAAATTTAAACAGTCTAACATATACATTTAAATAATATCTAAAAAGAAATACAATTAATCCAACAGAGACCAATTCCAATAAAAGTATAAAAATCAAACTCAATCGAGAATTATCCTATAAATTAAAAGGAAAAGAAAAAAAGAAAGATAAAGACTTAGAAAATATTCTAGAATATTTGATCATCAATCTCAAATAATATTTTTAATACCTACAAACTAATACCATTAATCCAACAGAGACCAATTCCAAGAAAAAGAAATATAAATCAAATTTATGTTGAATTATCCTATAAATTAAAAAAAAAAAACAGAATGATCCTGTCAATCTCTAATACCATTTAAAAAAGAAATATCATATGAAATACAGGTGATCATCATCATCATCATCAGACTAAACTCTTAAGAGGAAAACAATGTTGAAATCTAGGTGGAGATGAATCAAAAGGATGCAACGTTTCCAATGACACTATTCTCGTTTACCATTGACGCTCTTGGGGGATTGGCTATTGACGTTGTTGGCTTCTTCTCATCCGTCGTTGACGGATACTGAAGTGATTAGTCCCTTTTGTGACCGACTATGTCAGAGAATTGGATAATGGATGATCTACTATTATGGCTCTTGACTAAGTGGACCTAACCGTTTCCAATCTGGTACTCACTCACTCACTAACACTCACTAATACTCATTCTTATTCATTCACACTCATTCTTATTAACTCACACTCATTCTCATTTTATTTCTATTCCTATATCCATACAACTATATTAATCTATCTACCTATCTATCTATCTCTTTCTTACTCTTATTACAAAATAGGTATATAACTCATATATATATATATACATATTCATTCTTTCGTCCTCCAGATATTTTTCTTATTCTCCTATAACATTCGTTTTACCCTCCAAGTGACCACCGATCGACTATCATAACCAGCAAACTATCCAATCAAGTGTACCATACGAGGAAGATGACTCTCGATACGACAGTTCAACGATGGCTATGGTTCCATAAGGTTCCTAGCCAAAGAGAAACCTACACTCTTTATGAGATCCTATCATTTTCCCCTCAAGGTCAACTCGATCAGACTGCTAACTCCTATCGATAAAAAAATAAGCAAAAAAAAGGAAGAATCAAAGGAAATATTAATAAGAATTTAAATAAGAGGAAAAATTTATATTGTGTGTACTCGTTATTTGAACGGTTCTTTTGTTTTTTTTTTTGTTTATTTGGAATATATATATATGTATATATATATGTATTAGTGAAGTGAATATTTATTTGAAATATATTAACGTATTATTCAACATGTGGAGAAAAGTAATCCTCGTTGGATTATTCTTCGTTTATTCGATAAATGAATCGAATAAATGTAATGCTACTAAAATCGTGAGTTTATTTTATTTTCTTGGATGTATGTATTTAATAGATTAATTATATATATTTTTCATTAAATTACATTGTTTGTATGGTTTGTTTTTTCTTCACTCTTATATGATTTTATTATTATGAAATTAGTATTATTATCATATACAAAGTATGCATTTAATTCATTTAATCAACATTTTATTGTTGTTTAAATTATATGAATTTTTTGTTTTTTACGTTTCGTGTCCTAACATCCCATATATATATGATAATTTTTATTATTATTATTAAAAATTTATTTCTATATATGAAATTAGGATAGTTACAAGGTAAAACGGAGTATCGATTTAAATGACATATACCATTACACCGGACATCAGAACAAATTGCCGGAAAAAGTTATTCCTAGTAGTTATCATTTGAAAATCGAACCGTTTATCGATAAAGGTACGTTCAAGGGTCAGGTTAAGATAAATTTAACCTGTATGGATACGCTAGATAGAATAACTGTCAATGCTCATCCGGATCTTCAAATATCCGATAACGTTAAAGTCAGAGAATTGGGATCGGAAAAAACGTAAGCTCTAACATAAAACAAATACAAAAAAATACATTAATATATATTGGCAACTAAGTTCCTATCATTTTTTATTAAATTTTAATTCTTTTTGTTTTTCAAATATTTATTTAAAATCATTCATTTGTTCTATCGAAATCTATTATTTGATTTTTATTTTTTCTATATCCGATTTAATTTATATGTTAATATTTATTCAAATAATATTTAAATTACATTGTTATATATAATATAAGTACATGTTATATATAATATATTTAAATTATTTTATTAAAAATTTGTTAAAATATAACGCCAGGGTTAATACTTAATTGCCAATCCAATAATTAACAAATACAATTATCTTACAACGGATTGCAATTCGTTAACATTTCACCCATTGAATACACCTAATAATAATAATAATAATAATAATACTAATAAAGGGTCGAGGATGGTCCAATTCCAATGGAATTAAACGTCGCCAAAATTGAATTGCCAACGTTGAAAAAATTTTGGCTAATCATACACTTGGAACAAATATTGAAAATAGGCGACAGAATTGAATTGGATATTAATTATATCGGTAATCTAACGACCAATAAAACTTCCGGTTTGTTCATGAACGAATACGTCGACTCCGATGGAAAAACGCAGTAAATAATTCATTAGATTTGCATTATCTCATTCCATTTGCTAGTTAGCTAACTCATTTCATCAAATTATTCAACCTTAATCGTACGAATGATTTCAACGACAGTTTTCATTTGAAATTGTCGTCGTTATGCGAATAATTTTCTTACAAGCTCCCCTCCTCTACCTCCACTTTCCCCCCTTTTCCCCCGTTCCCACCTACTGCGGATCTACACCTTGTTCTTTGCATTCATTTTCTTTATCTTTCATTTTTCTTCTTTTTCTAGCCAATTTGTCGCAACTTATCTACGTATGAATCATGCTCAAGAAATGTTTCCATGCTTGGTCGATCCACAATACAAGGCTAAATTTAAACTGAGCGTTAAACACCCGAAAAATCTCAATCCCACGTCTAATACGCAATTGGAAAGAATTACGAGTATGTAAGTATATATATATATATATGTATAAATATTATTATAATTTAATGTTATAATAATTTTTTTTGTTGACGACAATAAATTTCGAGTTGTAAATGTTATTACAGTCAATGACAATAACAAAAAAAACAAAAAGAAACGAAAACCCTTTGATTTTTTACGGACGCATATATGCGCTTGATAAAAATTGCCAGAGCAATTTATCAACGCATATATATATATTACGTATTTTTGTTTACAATAATAATGTGAAATAATTGTTTTGAGTCTTGTCACGTGAAAATTATAAAATGTAAGAAATTATTAAATATAATTTATTAAATATAATTTATTATTAGAATCTAGTAAATAAAATCAACCAATGAAAATATTCGCATTAATACAATAAACTATTCCATTCCTACAAAACATATTTCAGTTAAAAGTATTCAACATTGAAAGGGTTGAAATGAAATAAGGACACTTTCAAAATATTATCCCTTATTGAGATCGTAAAATATTAATATTATCTTCATTATTATTATTAATATATAATTTAATTATTAAATTAATATTATAATCATTTATATATATATATATATATATTAAAATTATATATTATGTTTTTTTTTAAGACCCGAAGAACCTGATACGATTTGGAGTCATTTTGTTGAAACACCCGAAATATCAACCTATCAGCTAGCACTTGTCGTGTCAGATTTTGAAAATATCGTACCTAACTTAGAAATTGACGAGATCAATGGATCTAAACTCGACATTAAAATATGGGCTAGAAAAGATTATTTAGAAACATTGAAAGACGTACCGGACAAAGTAGTTCGTATTATGAACTATTTGCAAAATTATTTCAATTGTTCTATAGGTTTAAACAAACTCGACATAATGGCCATACCTATGTTCAATGCTGTCAAAGCATCTGACAGTTGGGGTCTCATGTTTTTCAAGTAAATTATTTTTTTATTCACATTTACTTCATTTATTCTTTTGTTTTTCTAATACTAATACATGTTTTTTTTAATACTAATACAATACAATATTATATATATTGATTTAATAATTTTTATTTGTGTGTGTTTTTTTGTTTTTGTTTTGTTTTATTTTAGAGAAAGCGAATTAAGAAGCTCATTGATTTGGAATACCGCATATGAATTAATTTATCAATGGATAGGACAATACATAACACCTTATTCTTGGAACGATGCACCTGTCAGTAAAACACTTAATTCATTTCTCGCATCGTTGACTACCGTAGACGTAAGTTTTTCTTTAATTAATCAATCATTCGTTATTAAATATCAAATGTGTCTACTTTTATATCATTTATTTGACGTCATTACGTTTTTATAATTATTTCTATTACTACGGATCAAATAATATCTATGGTCAAAAAATATAACATTTATGCAATAAGAATTTTTCACTCAATAAATTATATAATTAACTTATAAGAAATTCTGCGAAAAAATTAATCTTTGTATTAAACTAATCCGAATTATTTCTCGTCAAACAACAAAATATTTCACGATTAATATTACGTTTTATTAAAAGTATTCTTCATAGTTTTTCGTTGATACTTTTTTTTATGCTCTACTGGCTAATAAATTGAAAAAAAACAGAAAAAGTTTTTCGAAAAGTAACTAGTGCAGTCACTAGAATAGTAACTAGAGTAGTTACTAAAATACTCACCAGAGTGATTACTCTTGTAGCTGAACGTATAAAAACAATGTGTTATATTTAATATTTTATTTATTAAAAAAAAATTAAGACAATAAATAATTGATAGATCAATCCCGACGAAATGGAAGGAAAATGGCCGATGACTATACTTTATTCTCTTTACTATGAATTTGGGAAGACCATGCCATTTTCAAGAGTGGCTGGTATCAGGTATGAAGCAATAGCAGCCAAAGGTAAATCAAAAATTAATGTTATTTATTAATGAAAATTAAATTAATAACAATTAGATAAATATATATATATATAACGAGTCACAAAAGTATATTACGTACACACATGTTTGTTAAAAATTAAATAATAATTTCTATTCAATTTGTATATCGCAATATTACAAATTTTTTAAAAGCAAAAATATTTTTCCATCTCTACGTAAAATATAATAATAATAATAATAAAAATACAATTATTATTTATCTTTATTTTTTTACTCACTCGTCAAACAAATTTTTGTTTTTTTTATCAACTATATATCAAACTTTACTTCTCTTTATAAAAAAAAATAATAACAATACGTTTCTTCTTTTACAAATAATATTTATAACAATATATTTGTAACAAAAATATAATAATCCTTAAAATATATTACTGTATAAATAGAAATGAAAAAATATATAATACAATGAAAAATATTGATTGTTTTAAATGAATACGTACAATCAATAAGAATACTTTTGTGACTCGCATTATAAATAACTTTGAAAAATATTATATTTATTAACGTATTATATTTTCCATTTAATTTGATTTTAGCCGAATTGGTATTTCGAATGTTCAATTACACGTTAGGAAAGGATGTATTTCGCGAAGGAGTGAGAAACTTTATACAACAACAACGTGACGAAAAGTAATTGATTTAATTCATTTCACAAAAAACCCTAGAAACAAATTTAAACTTGAACTCATTAAAATATTCGATATCGATAAATTTATCAATGAGAAACAAGTGAAACCAATTATATTCATCGATAAATAATATAATTTCGTTTTAAAATTAATTAATTAATTAAACTATCGCGTTCTCAATTTTCTCATCGTTTGTGTTAAAGTATATTTTTGTTTTTTTTAAATGAAAACGGAAAGATAGGGAGGGGGAAGGGGGGAAGGGGTAATCTGAAGAAATAATTTCATTATTTAAAATAATTAATATATATTAATTATTTATCGAATTTTTAAATATCTTTAGGAAAAAAAAATATTCTACATTTGTATTTTGCATTTTATAGAATAGAATATTGATTTGTTTCTATACAACCATAAAATGTTCGAGTAGTTAATTCAATTAGTTAATAGTAGGGGAAAAGGGTGGGGTGTGGGTGAGTTGGTTGGTAAACACGATCGATGTACATACTTGTAAGAGTTCAATGTTACACGATCAGTTTTATACTGAAAAAGTGTTAAAAGTATTTCTTATTGAAATTTTTTAACACGTGTTATGTTTCAAAATCTATGTTTAAATTAATATCAATTATTAATTAATGATCCGTGAGATAATATAAAATTTGATTACTATATATATATAATTAATTGAATAATATCGAATATTTATTTATTTACTCGTAGATTAAATGAAAAATTGTAAACTTTATTTATACAGTTACGCATTTAATTATACGAGAAAAAAAAAAGGTGGGACAATTTTAATATGGTCGTATCTCAAAAGAATTAAAGAATTTCAAAAGAATAAAAGAAAAACAACCCCATGAGAGATATGAGAAAATAAAAAGAAAATTAAATATAATTTAAATATAATTATATATAATTTAAATATAATTATATATATTTAAATTATATTAATATATTATATATAATTTATATTTATATTATTATTATATTATTTATATTTAATTATATTAATATTTAAATATAAATAAATATATTTTAATATATTAATAAGATAAATATAATTTACCGTTAATATACCGTGTGTCAGGATAAAATGATGTGCTTCGTAAGAGATTGAAAATTCTGTTTTTTTGTTTTTTTTTTCGAATAAATTTATAGAAAAGAAAAAAAAAAGAAAAAAACCAATCATGGGATATAAAAATAAGAGAATATAAATAATTGAAGATAAATATATAATTAACCGTTAATATACCCTGTGCTTCGTGAGAGATTGAAAATTCTTTTTTTTTTTTGTTTTTTTTTCCGAATAAATTTATAAAAGAGAAAAAAAAAGAAAAATCCAAGCATGAGATATAAAAATAAAAGAATATAAATAATTAAAGATAAATATATAATTTACCATTAATATACCCTGTGTTTCGTGGGAGATTAAAAAATTCTGTTTTTTTTTCGTGGATAAAATTATTAAAAAAAAAAACTGTATTAAATCGTTTTTTATTCGTAGGGTACCTAGAGTATTCGTAGCCGAGGATATTTACAATCATTTGTACACGGCAGTAACAGCTGAAACGAATAATCTACCACAAGGACTTAACGTTTTTAGCATATCTACTGCTTGGATCAGTTACGATAGATTACCATTGGTCACGGTTATTCGCGATTACGAAAGTGGGGAAATTATTCTTAGCCAGGTGAGTAACAAATACTCTCTCTCTCTCTCTCTCTCACACTCTTTGGTTTCAACGAAACAATATTTTTCTTCATTCTCATTCTCATTCTCATTCTTATTCTCATTCTTATTCTCATTCTCATGGGTAAGAGACACACACACACACAGAGAGTTAAACACACACATGTTTAAATAAATCATTTATCACATGTTCTTTTATGATCGATCATTATTTTCTCTTCATTTGATTTTTTTTTCAAAATTTACGTACTCACTAAAATATGACAGAAAATCATTTGTTCTTTTCTTTGTTTGTTTGTTCGTTCGTTTGTTTGTTTACTTAATTTATTAACAATTCGTAGTTGTTAAAAAAAAATTAACAATTACTTGTATTTTATTTTATCTAGTTCGTTTGTTACTTCACCTAATTTATCAGCGATTCGTATAATCACTGAATCAAAAAAACAAAAAAAAAAACAATCGTTTGTTTCTTTTTATTTATTTTGTTTCGTTTGTTTCGTCATTGTAAATACATAAATTATTATAAACTTGCATATAACTTTACGTATTTTACTTTTATTTCGTTTTAACAATTAAATAAAATATATATAAATTGGATAAAATTAAAAGAAAAAAAAAGAAAAGAATTTGAGAAAATGCATTCTTTTAATAATAAATTACTCGATTTCACGGATGTGTTGTATAAAAAATTAGAATCAACATTAGTCTACCAAGAACATAGAAAAAAAAAAATAATAATCCTATAATCACTAAAACGTGCAGACAAAACTAAAACAAAATTTAAACTATTAGTAAATAAATTTAAAAAATCTACTACTACTACTACTACGAAAAAATCATCGATGATCGATTCGCTATGTGAAAAAGAAAAAAAAACGAATAAATAAATACAACGTTATGCAACGTTAAGAATTAAATCAATTACATACAACAATTCGTATATTTTTCAAGTCATAAATATTGCATCGATTAAGATGCCATTCAGAAAATAACTATTAAATTATAAATAAGTGATAAAATATCTAATGAGGATTAAAGAAGGTGGGGCGGGGTGGGGGGTGGAACAAAAACCATTAGATTAATCAATACATAAATAGAACAAAAAAATATTTCAATAAATTTTAACGAAATGGGGTACGAGTAAAGGGAGAGGCATTGTTTAAATGAAGTTGAAACTTCCAACAAGATTTGGTATTAATAATAATAATAATAATAATAATCATGGAGGTAATCATTTACAAAAATATAATATAAAATATATAAATATATAAATAATATATTATAATAGAAAAATATGCATTGTTGCGTTTCACGTAAAACATTTGAAGTTCAAAAATGTGAGGTTATGTTTTAACGCGATAGTATAAAAATATCAAAAGATAGAGAAGCGAGTGAACGAAGAAGAATTTACTTATGTAATTTTTATCCTCCAATCAATTAAATACGTAATGAACCTCTCCCCACCCCTCCACCTCCCCCCCTCCCTCTCGGAGAAGGGAACTGCATGTTGCGTTGTTACCGGAAAAGAAAAAAAAAAAACTACGATTATGAGCATGAACATTAAAACAGTAGTAATCGTTTAATCGACCCATACAAACAAACAAACACGCACACACACGAAAACACATCTCTCACTTCGTATCTCTATCTTTTTGTGCGAAAAAGAAGAAGAAAATGAAATAAAAAATCTTATAGGAATACTCAAAACGCGTAATACCAACTTGCATGGATTGGCATAAATTCATTGCATATCTTTTTCTATGGTTATTCACATAGAACGCGAATAATAGAAACATTGAATTAGTAATTATTAAAATTACGTACGCGTAACGAAGTAGTTAATTGTTTTTTTTTTGTTTTAAATTAGATAATTTATCTATGTGTATAAATTGTAAAAAAAAAAAAAAGAAAATAATAATTACACGTGTTAACAGAAAGTTTACATGAGAGAACCACCACCACCATCCAATAACAAAGCACCTGCTCAATGGGACATACCGATTATTATATTATCAGAAACCGAATTGGATCATTGTGTGAATTCTTTTGAAACTAAACCTTACGTATGGTTGACCAAAGGAAACGAATTGAAAAATACTACTGTCAAGGATATCGCTACTAGAGATTATTTTATTATAGTTAATCCCGAAGAAATAGGTAAGCGTTATAATTTATTAAACAAAAAAAATTATTTATTTATTTCTTAATGTAATATATATATTTCCAAATCTTTTTATTATTCATATAGAAAAATATTTTAATATATATTTTGCAAAATATTTAATAAATTTTTATATTAATTATATACTTTTGTTTTATTTATAATTTATATTAATTGTTTTATTTATAATTTTTATAAATTTATATACCAATCAATCTTTATATTAAATTCATATTGTTATATTAAAATTTATTTTTTTTTTATTATATTTATATATAATATTAATTATATTTTTAAAATTATTATTATATTGAAGTACACATGAGTGTATAGAGATTTTTCAATTTGTTTATCTTATAAATTAATTTATCATTCGTTTAACAATATTGTATTATATCTCGCGTTCGAATTTCAATTAAATTATTACAATTTTGTGAATTCTTATGGCCAATCTCTTTTAATGAATTTTAATCGCATATTAAATTATTTAATCCCTTGAATTAAATCGAAAGAAATCTAAGTTTCGAAAAATTGCATAAAATTGCATACAATTTAATCCTACAATTCTTGATATTTAATTATAAAAAAATAAAATAAAAATGAATGCACCACTTTGATCTTAGGAATGTTCCCGGTTAATTACGATCACTGCAATTGGAAAATGTTATCACAATTTTTGCAAGGACCACAACGTACAAATATTCCAGTATTGACTAGGGCAAAGTTACTCCACGATTCCTGGAATTTGGCATACGCTGGTGAACTATGTTTTGGAATAGCATTGAACATGACACTGTTCTTGAAAGAAGAAAGGAGTCACGTTGTTTGGGAACCTGTATTTACTATGATCGATCATATTGGTAAACGTATCGAAGGATCTGACGTATATGACAAATTTGAGGTATACATTATAGAATATTTTTAAAAAAAAAAAAGAAAACTATAATAATCTTAATAATATTCGTAACACTGAACTTGTCAACCTACAAACAAAATTCATACTTTTCTATCATTATTATATATAATTTTATAAAAATTAAAAAAAAAGTTATAAAATAATCTAATTAGTATATATATATATATATATAATAATAATTAATAATATTTCATTTTGAACAAAACACGTCTAAATAATTTATCACATAATTAATACATATTTATTTATTTATTTATTTAATTTATGATTTTTTTTTAGATCTACATTCTTAGCCTAATAAAACCACTTTACGACGAATTGGGTGACAAACCAGAACCAAACGAACCATCATGGAAGGTTCACATACGTGGTTTAGCTAAAAACTTTTTATACCGTGCTGGTTACGGACCATGCATCATAGAAGCAAAAGAACAATTTAACAAATGGTTGATGGAACCAGAACCTGATAAAGGAAATCCGTAATTAAAAAAAACTTATTGTTTCTATTAAATATATAAATAACAATAACAACAAAAAATCAACTATTTTTTTAATAATCCAAATAATTTTCTAGGGTAGCCAACGAATACATTTGTCCCGTATTCAAATGGGGTACCAACGAGGAATGGGAATTTGGTTTACAAAGGGTTATTAATTTCCCATTAAACAGTCCTGAAAGAAAACAAAACGAACGTACCTATCTTTTGAAAACTTTAGCTGGTTGTCCTCAAGATACATACAAAATTCAAAGGTAAATCAAATATTATTTATTTATATGATGTGTTATGGTGAATCCAAAACAGTTTGTGCATTATTTTGTTTATTTTACTTTCATTACAATTTTCATTCGCATAACAAAAGTAATTTTATTGTCATTTCAAAAAAAAGAAAATTGCATTATCCAAAGCAACAATAATTTTGTTTATTAATTAATATTTTCACTTACATGATAAAAGTAATTTTATTGACTTATCAAACAAACAAATAAACAAAATTAGGCTATATTTGTTTCTTTAATTAATATTTTCACTCGTATGACAAAAGTAATTTTATTGACTTATCAAACAAATAAACAATATTGCGCTATATTTGTTTCTTTAATTAATATATTCAGTTGCATGACAAAAGTAATTTTTTTGACTTTTAACAAAAGAAAAAAAAGAAACAATTTGTCGATAACAATAACAATAAACTCACGAATATTTGATTCACCTAAATACAATAAAACACATATATACCAATTGTTATAAATAATTAAATAATAATGATTGTTTCGATTGTATAGGCTTTTAAACGTAACGATACTCGATCAAAATGATAATTTCACCGATTCCGATATTCACTTGATATTTAACATGTTAACCAGTGGTGTAGCAGGATACACAACGTTATTCGAATTCTTAACTGAACATTGGGATACGATTAAACAAAGATTCGAAAATAAAAATCATTTGTGGGATGGTATTATTAAATCGGCAACGTCCTCGTTTAAAACACAACAGGGATACGACATGGTCTCGGAATTGTATCAAAATCGTAACGGTCAATTTGAATCGGCCAATAGCATCGTACAAGAAGCATTGGAAAATATCAAATTGGAAATTAATTGGCGGAAAGACAATTTTCCGGTAATCGAAGCGTGGTTGGATGAAAATTTTTTCAAAAAATAATCCCCATATAACGCTGATGAAACAATTCCCGTTACTACTACTACTACTACCACCATAACAACTACAACAAACCATAACAAACATTTATTATTTCCCCTGACTTTTACGAAAATTTCCAATCCCATGTGTAAACTATTAACAATTTTCATTTTCATTTTTTCCTGTTATTGGTTTTTCCTTTTTTTTAATTCTCTGTTTCTTTTCCGTTTGATCGAGCAAGCTTTTTTTCTTTTTCCTACACACACAACACACACACATATTATTATACATTTTTATGTGTTTCATAGTAATGCTTCTTATTTTTGTTTAATTAGTTTTGCTGATATTGTTTTGTTTGATCGAGCAACTATATTTTCTTACACACACACACACACAGACATAAAACACATACACACTTATATACACATACAAATATTCTTTTTCTTTCTAATTGTTTTTTTCCTCCCTTTTTTTCTTCGATATAATCTCATAATCGAAATTCCGCGGGAAAACGATGGAAAATATTGAGGTCAATTGATGTGTGTCGTTAGTTTAAATATAGATTATACAAGTAAGAGCACAACTACGTATGTATATGAGGCATTGGAGGAATACCACGAAGCTTCATTACAACGTGTTCCAAATACCCGATATTAATGTCATTCCGCGTGATTTCAATAATACCATTCCGTAGTAGACACGTAGAACGTTGCCCCCTACACCCCACCCACACCCCATGGTGATAATAATAATCCCGCATTTTATTATTAATATTATTAATATTATTATTATTATTAATATAATATAGATTTTATTTTATTTATCTGAAACAAAAAAAAAAGTAAAGAAAAATATCAAAAACAAATAGATAGCAAAGTTCCTATTGTTGTTAAAAAAAAGAGAGAGAAAACAAAAAAATAAAAAAAAAAAGAAGAACAAATTTTTCTCTCTTACATATATAATATTTTTATTTTACGTTAAATATACGCATAATTTGTAATTAATCATTTTAAAAATATGTGTGTTATTTTATCGTATTAAATGTAGAAAGAAAAAAATGATTTATTGATTTTAAATATATCAATAAATTTCTAATAATATCTCCGTCAAATGTTTTTACTTTTGTTGTTTTTTCTTTTTCCTTTTTCCTTTTTTTTTTTTGGTTGTTATTTTCTTTATCTACAAGTTTTTTTTAATTAGAGATTCAAGATTTATATTGTTTACCGTAGGAACGCTGAAAAGGAAACCTTAACAGCAAAAAAACAAAATAAATTCTCTTATTTGCACATTAATTGCACATTTAAAAACTATAATTGCACACTTAATCACAATTAATTATTTAATTAGTTATTAATAATTAAAAAAAAAAAAACGTTTTTTCTCATTTCTAAACAAAACAATGAAGTTTTCTATTATTTCTTGTTTCCAATCAATTGCTGATTTTTTGTTTGTCTGTTTTTCCCCGATCTTTCTAGTTCCAATATGATATCGGTTTTTTTTTTATTCTAGTAAATCTTTTTCCTGTACCTGTTCCAAGACAATTGTTCATAATCAGTAAATTCCTTAAATTAATAATTAAAACAAAATATCTAGATTAGATTTCTAATTGTTGTTTGTTTTTAAATGTATGTCGACATTTAATTACACATTCATTTTACAAATAAAATTCTACATTACTTCCTATTAAAAGTTACTAGGAAATAAGAAAGTTTCAAATTTATTGAAATTCTAGTAACATGGCTAAGCCGATATCGGTAATAGTAGTGCTCTACCTTTATCTTACCGACCGGGATTTGATGGTAACTTACTAAAGAATTACAACAGCACAGAAAACTTACGACAGTAGGAAACTAATATGTGCAACTTATGGGTCACTAACATCTCATTGTTAATCCATAATTGTTTACCTTAATTATTAATTATTAATTATTTCACAAGTTATTGATGATTAAAAAGATGCTAATTTTAACCCACAACGCGAATTAAGACAGCATAGAAAATCTACAGCAGTAAAACACTAATATGTGCAACTTATGGCTCACTAATATCTCATTGTTAATCCATAATTAATTTCTTTATTATTAATTATTTCACAAGTTATTGATAATTAAAGATGGGTTAAAATAACTTATGAAATAATTAATAATTAAGGCAAACAATTATGGATAATCTATGCTGTTGTAATTCTTTAGTAAGTTACCATCAAATCTCGGTCGGTAAGATAAAGATAGAGCACTACTATTACCGATATCGGCTTAATTATGTTACTAGAATTTCAATATATTTTAAACTTTCTTAATTCCTAGTAACTTTTAATAAGAACTACTGTATACAAAATGAATATGTAATTAATTTTTACATACATTTAAAAACAAACAACAATTAGAAATCTAATATAGATATTTTGTTATAATTATTAATTAAATGTGTTTACTCATATTATGAACAATTGTCTTTGAACAGGTACAGAGAAAAATACTTACTAGATTAAAAAACAAACCGATATCATATTAGATCTAGAAAAACCGGAGAAAAACGAACAAACAACAAGTCAGCAATTGATTGAAAACAAAAAACAATAGACGAATAAATTAATACGAATAAACGTCACGTTTATTAATAAAAAATGATCAATCATTGTAATAAAAAAATTGATACTTCTTTTAAAACGACAGAAATATAATAATCACAAACTCGTAGAACCTTTTTTTCCATATTTTCATCTGAATTTAATGACTCATAAGGTTTATCTCAATTCTTTAAAACGGTAAACAAGATGGAAGCAAGGTACGAAGGATTTTTCGCCCTGGGAAAATTGGAAACAGGAGAACAGCGTTAAGTTGTAACGATTATCTCACACACCCCTGAACTCAACTCTCTTTTCATCCCCCTAACCATCCCCCCCTCTCTCTCTCTCTGCCCCGAAAGGAAGGGAACAACCATTTGTCCGTAAACATGATTTTTCACTTCAACCGGTAGAGTTCCATTTTGATGAATCATAAAAATGATCAACGATTAAACTTCGGGTAACGTATACATTTTTCCGTGCAAAAAAAGAAAAGAAAAGAAAAGAAAAGAAAAGAAAAGAAAATAAGATTCTTTCGAAGGAAAGAAAGAAAAGTAATGGCCGTCAACTTAAGAGATAAACCTTTTAGGATGATTTATGAGTATAAAGGAAAAAAAAAACAAGAAAAATAAATATATATCTTTTATAAAGGAGTAATTGTCTTTTCAAATACAATAAGATTTGTACTTTATAATAATTCTAACGTTTAAATATATGAGATTATAGAAAAGAAAATTGATAATAAATTTGATGAAGATTTGTAAAAATAATGAAATGACTCTATTATTTTAATATTAGAAATACTACTATATAGTTATTATATACTTATTATATTTATTATCGAATAGATAAGGTAAGATAAATCAAAGAAAAAAAAATATAGAAAATTGACACAATCGTCAACTTAAGATTATTTATGAATATAAAATAAAGTTCAAACAAATGTATTATTATAGTAA
>JACGWG010000024.1:991635-1007099 GCA_023678865.1 Polistes exclamans | reverse complement strand
TATTCTTCACTCTAGATGTTTTAATTTAAACAAACGCGTTATCAAATTAAAACTAATAAATTACTATTAAGAGCTTTATAATATATATAAACTATTAAAGTATTCTTTTATCAATTTTCTTTTTTTATTCTCCACTCTAGATGTTTTAATTTAAACAAACACGTAGTCAAATTAAAACTAATAAATTACTGTTATAAACTTTATAATATAAACTATTAAAGTAATCTTTTATCAACGTTTTATATTTGTATTTTTAATTTAAACAAACGTGTTATCAAATTAAAACTAATAAATTGCTATTAAAAACTTTATAATATATATATAAACTATTATAATAATCTTTTATCAATGTTTTCTTTTTCTTCCTACTGTTTTAATTTAAAACATGATCTAATTGTTATTAAAAAAGTTATCTCTCTCTCTCTCTCGTGTGTGTTAATAAGAAAATAAAATAATATTATATTTTCTTAAATAATATAATTAACTGTCATTATAATTATTAACTTATCGTTTTAATATAAACACAGATCTCTAATTTTTATCAAAAGTTATCTCGCGTTTGTTGATAAAATTAATAAAATAATAAAAACACATAACAACACGATATAAAGATTTTTCTAAAATAATAACTAACTATCTATCCTTATATATAATTATTAATTTATCAATTTAATTTTTAAACACTATATCTTCTTATTAAAATTTATCTCACTCATGTTGATAAGATCAATAAAATAATAAAAAAACACGTACAATATTATTACTCTTAAATAATAATTAACTATCGTTATACAATCGTTAATTTAAATGATTCAAAAAATAAACAATTATATAATAATATAATTATTAAATTATTAAAACAAATCACATATATTAATACAAATTTGAATTAGTAATCCAATAAAATATTTCTATTACAACTACTGGAATTCCCTTTGTTGTGTCCTTTAAAAATAGGAAATGATTTCATCCCCATTTGAAAGGTAACTAACAAGAGAGAAAAAAAATAGAAAAAGAAGATGAAGAAAACTAATACGATAACCATAGATCAGATGTTAGATAAGCGGTTAACATAAAAGAAAAATCATTTAAAATAGGTTTGAAAGGTACTCAGTGAAAACATAGTCCACTTCATTGAATTGTGCGACACCATGGGTGTCTGTGTCCTCAGTTTAACTTAGAACCTTTTCTTTTTTTTTTCGGAATCAAAGTAGGAGGAGGAGGGGAGGGGGATATATCCCAGGTTTGAAAAGGTGAGCTAAATGCCGGAGTCCTGTTAGTCGTCCCGTTAAAGTCTTCCGGGCTACGCGTTCATGGGGAATAAAAAAAAAAACGTCTAAGTTTTTCTCACAAATTTCTTTCAATCGTTTTTTTACTTTTCATTGTTTTTTTTTCTTGTCCATTTGTTTCTTAATTTAATTTAATTTAATTTAATTTTGTTTTCTTAAAAAAAAAAGACAATTCGTGTTGTTTGTTTAATTTGTTTGTTAATTTCGTTGAAATAATGAATTTACGTCAAAATTTAATTCATTTATCTTAATCTCGTTGTCAATAATAACACATATATACGTGATATAAAATTGTAAGTATGTATGTGAATGTGTGTGTGTGTTGGTTTCCGAGTTGGTAACATTAGTCACCTTGTAATCATAGTGTGTGTGTGTTTGTGGTAATATATGATAGAAATAGATATTTAATTGGCATCTTATATAGAAAATATACAACTGTATTCAACGTAATTGTTGTCTTGCATTTTAATTTTAACGCGTGTGAAAAGTTTAAATACGATCCTTTTTTATATATTGATTCACACACTAATTATTTTTCGTTTTTATCTTTTATCTCTTATTATACTTCTCACAATAATTTTCTATACACGTAATCATATCTCGAGATAATAATATATAAATCGTGATTTGTGTAATAACAAACAAAATAAAATTATTTAATAATATAATCGTGAGTGTTTTATAAATAAAGAAAAATATAATATCTAACGAATAGTGTGTAAACAATATTTTAATCTGAATTTAAATAGTGTTCAAAAATTAAACTATATTTGATACTTTTATTCTGATTATTTGAAATTGTTCAATAAAATGAAATAATTATTGTTCAATAAAATGAAATTCATACGACGAATCGTATATCTTTTTTATACGATGACAAAATATATATAAAATAATAATAATTATTATTATTACGTGTTAATCGAAAAAAAAAACAAATGATCGATATTGTTAATAGATAGTTAATTAAGTTTAATATTAAACGATGATATTACTATGACAATATTTCCCCCATAAAATATCTGATAACGTAAATATAATACACATACATAAATATAATATAATCATAATATTAATCTTTAACATTAGATTTACCGACTGAGCTTATTTGACTAATTTCAAATTTTTTTCCTACACATATATATATAACATAAATATTATATTATATATTATTATTATATATTATATATTAAATATATATTATATATTTTTTTATTATATATTTTATGTTAATTTTTAATGCCCACTTCATCACTCAAACAATGTTCGTAAAGTTTTTCACAAATATAATGAACAAAACACATTCGTAAATCTAATGTTAATAATAATTAATGATATTAGCATTAACATAAATGATTCCTATCTCTGTTATAAAAGTTATGAAAAATACGACGCAATCGTAGAGCAAAAAATCTCAAAGGAAATATAATCTCAAGTGTGTGTGTATATTATATCCAAGTTGAACTGAAATTTTCGTTCTTTTCGCTAACACGTATATATCTCTTTCTCTTTCTCACAGCATAATGTACTGACTCACGTTCATGAATATTCTTAATAATCTTAATCGAGCGTTATCGTCGTAATCAACGTGTTTCGTCGTTCGAAACGTTGAAAAATATACGAAAACTGTCTGATTATTTCTTTCTATTCTTTTCTTAGCTTGCTTTCTTTCCTTTTTGTTTGTTTGTTTGTTTGCTTGCTTGCTTGCTTGAAATCAATTTGTTTACAATAAGTATACAATACATATAATTCAAAATAATGTATTCCATTCACGAATTTTGTTCAGAACACGATGACGTGCAGGAACGGGCTGATGATGATGATCACCGCCGTGTTTACCATAGGAATTCTTCTTCTGGTTACTAAAACCGATTACTCGGAAGCCTGCAACGAAGCCATTTGTGCAAGCGTCGTTAGCAAATGCATGCTCACACAAAGTTGCAAATGCGACCTCGTCACCTGTACTTGCTGCAAAGAGTGTTTCTCATGTTTAAGTTATCTATATGACGAGTGTTGTTCTTGCGTTGGTAAGTTTTCATAATAATCAAAAAACAAACAAAAACAAACAAACAATACACCACAAATATATATAATCGTTTAATTATATTAAGGTGAATCAAAAGTTCGTGTGCATTTTATTGTTTGTTTCAGATATAATGCACAATTTGTTTTTTTTTAAATTAATAAAATTACTTTATACGCGCGAGTGTGAAATTTTATTCATGAAAAAAAAAAATATGCAAACTTTTGGTTCAACTTAATAATATAAAATTTAGAAATATACTTGTAAATTAGCGATATGTAAAAGTATTAGGGTGAACTTATTGGTGCATTTATTGTTCATAGTTTCAAATAATGCAATTTTTTGGGGAAGTCAATTAAATTACTTTTATACAAGTGATATATTAAACACCTTTGCACTCTTATGTCGAGTGTGATGTCAATTTTTATCTCAAAAGATATCATAATTTTGAGTATAAAAATTACAAAATACAATAATAATAATAATTGAATTTGTTTGTTTCTTTATATATATTTAAATTGTCATTTTTTCTTTTTAATTAAAATGAATTTCAAATAAAATAATTTAAAAGTATTAAAACCTACTGGATAACAAAACTGAAATATAATTCGTAGTGCAAACGGGGTTGATATTTATGATTTTTTTATTATTGTGTTACAAAACACACAATGAATTGTTTTTTTTTTTCTAAAATTTACTTTGACAAATATTAAAAGTTTTTTCTTTTTTTTTTTTATAAAAACCTAAACGCGAACTTTTGATTCATCCTTTAATAATAATGACGACGACGATTGAAAATTCTTCCAATGGTTTCATTTATTTGTTTCTATATTTAAAAAAGATCTCTGCCCAAAACCGAACATCACGGACAACCCGTTGAGCAAAAAATCCCACGTGGAAGATTTCAGCGAACCGGTACCAGGTCTCTTTCAAGCACTCACAGCAGAACCGGATCCTCGCGAACGTTGGCTAACCTTTAGCTTCCCAGTCGATTTTGATATGACCTTGTTTGCGCCAAAACAAGATAAAGAAATCAAATATCACATGCGTGAGTTCAATCTTAGAATATTTTACAATTTTATTTAGATTTTTAATATACTCTCATATATTATTTATTTATTTAGATATATGAAAAAAAACAATTAATAAATTTTAAAAAACACTAAACGTATCGTGTTAAACATTAAATAACCGATTGTCAATTACTTTTTTTTCTTGACACAATTTTTTACAAATTATATTGTATAATATTTTTGAATTAATCTAAAATTCTGTTATTACATAAATGATATAATTTTTTTTAAAAGATATACGCGAAATTCGTTACGTTTAGTGTTCAAAATAGAAACCCCCTACCCCCTCCTACCCCTCAATATGTATTATAATTATAAAAGAATACATTATAATACTATATATATACATGTGATTGTTGTAATGCAGAAACTGCTGACGAAGTGATGCATCCTTTGAAACCAAACGTGATGACTGTAAATTGTACCGTCGCGTTTATGGCACAATGTAACTCATGGAACAAGTGTCGAGCTTCCTGTCAAAGTATGGGTGCAAACAGCTATAGGTGGTTCCACGATGGTTGCTGTGAGTGTATCGGTGATACGTGCATTAATTATGGTATTAATGAATCCAGGTGTATCCATTGTCCATTGGATAAAGAAGAGGATAATTTAAAAGATCAATACGATGATTTTGGTCAGGACGAGGATGAATTGGTCGAAGATGAGGTCGATTAAATTTTAATTATTAATAGTGAATAATGTACCGAACGAACTATATGCGAAAAAAAAACTATTCGCGTTAAGTGCAATTTTTCATACTATCAACAATTATCCCCTTATCATTGTATTCTACCAATGATAATTTAATCTCACAATGTATGAAAACAATTTAACAAGTTTAATCCTTATCAAAGGAACTTGATGGTTTTCTTATTAAACGATCCAATAATTATTTATAGGATATGAAAACTTTTATTGCGACAGGACAATCTAATTAGATTATATTTTTAATCTTTTAACGTGATTTTTTTTTTAGATAGCATAAGAATTTCACGTGAATTGTTTTCCTTCCTCCTCTTCTTTTTTTTTTTCTTTTCAATTCAATTCGACGAAAAAAATATGATATGACCCGTCCCGAGGAATCAAAGTTCGTTGGTATTTTAACGATCGAATAAATAATAAAAAATGAATTTTTAATGTGCGCTTTTTTTTTTTTTTTGTTTTTCTTTTAAATCAAACACTATCTTATTGTTAGTGATCATCAAACATTCGTGACTCGTCACTGTACATGACTGCAGCGACATAATATACACAAAGAAAAGAATTACTTAATTCAAATTATCTAATATGTGTATTTTAATTTACCGATAATCCGAATATCATATGTTTTATCCATTATTATACTGTGCCATACGAATAAAATTGTAAATACGTCATCAATATATATATTATATTTTCAATTTATTTTTCTCTACCGACACACATCACACACATATACACGCACACACATTCTCATTATTTTATTTGCCTACTCTCTCTTACCTCGTTTCGACGTTTCAACTTTCGATTACGAAATTAAAAATAATTGATTTATACGAATTTATTACATCATCATTCGTATTTCGCATCGATTACAAAATCATTACTAATCAACACAACGCGTACGATAACTCTAATTGGATATTAATTTCAATAAATTATAAACTATGATATGTTTCGTTATTGCACTCAAATGTTTCCCACCTCCCTCCCCCCCATTTAATTTGACGACAACAATTAATAACGTAATAATTATATTATTACAACAAATTTCACATTGCAATTTTTATACCTTTTCTTTTTTTTTATTATATATAATTTCAATTAATTATTCTTTATTTTGGAACTCAATTTTGTATTTCTTTGGGAGTATAAATATGAAATAATAATAACGGATAACAATATTACTTACATTTTCTCTCCCACTTGTTTGATTTTTTTTCTTTTTATTGACCCACAATCTATATGAGTCGTTAAAAGTTAAAACACGTGTGTTTGTCATATTACGCTCATAAATATCAAACATGCAAATGTCACAAATGGAATTCGTCGAATCACTATGTGATTCAGATAAAATTTGAAATTTTTAAATCACTCGAAACATTAATTCTATTGGTCATTTAATTTTAACGAATATTTTTTCCGTATCATAAGTCAAAGTTTCCGTGAAAGGAATAACGTGACTTTTCATTATAATTTATGATATCACATATCAAATTATATAATAATAATAATAATAATAATTAAAGGAACTAGAAAAAAAAAGAAAAATAGAAAAAAATGAACACACACACATTTTAGGTCGGCGGATGTTCGTCTTGTACTTCGCTGCTTTCCGGTAATTTTATGAAAGGTACGTCATTGCCACTCCACATACTATATAATTGAGACCTTGAACACTCCTAAAATTATACGTACGCAAATGTAAAAATATTTTATTCCTTGAAAAAAGAAAGAAAAAAAAAAGAAATATATAATTATTATATTTTAAATCGTTTAAACGCATACCCCACCACCACCACCACCAGCACTTTCAGAACCAGAACGACTATAAGCGGAAACACATGAGTCCGTTGAAGAACTACTCTTTCTCGATGGCAAAGCTTCAGTTGTTCCTAAGAAGCGAACAAATATTTCCTTTTACTTTTTCATCTAACCTTATAAACGAAAAACTTACCAAGTTCATTATCTCTGTGATCGCTATTATGAGAATGAATGCTATCTTTGCTATCCCCATAACCACTACCACTAGCAACACTCTGCTCTGTGGTGGGAAAACAATCGATCATATTGTTTGAACTTTATACAAATGAAAATTTTTGACTAATATAAGTATACCTGAATCTCTGTGATCTCCACCACTGTGAACACTTTGATCACTGTCACGATGTCCAGATTGATCAGAGTGATCACTCGTCGAATGAGAATCGTGTGGCCAACATCTCGATGAACATACTCTACGTGATTCGGGCCAGACCGTTGAATCGTAATTAGCTTCGTAATTACATGTAGTTAAAGTCACACCAGGAATGTGCTGAGTAGTGTAAACCGATAATTGATTCGATGGCCTAATACCTACATAAATATATATCCTTTTTATAATATCAATTTATTATAGTTTTATGTGTTATTCTTATATACTGGTTTTAATTTCTACCTGGTTTACAAGAAAGAAGTTGAATAGCTTCGCGAAGACCATCCTGACTAGCCATCGCAGAGGCTTTCCAAACGGAATCAGGTGTAGTCGATCTACTACGATCTTGATGGGGTACTTTAAGTCTTGATCTAACTTCCTGTCGTGGCCATTCGGTAACATGACGACAATCCCATGGCATAGACCATCTTCTCATAGTATTTTCTGAAGATTCTCCAGACATATCTGCTGCAGCTGTCTCAGACCACCTCCTCTGAACCTATTTAATAATATTACTATTGATATATATCTATATATATATATTACCTATGTTATACATTTAATATTAATACCTGCAGAGGAAACAACGGATAAGGTAAAGGTGATCTGTGACAATTTTGCACAGATTGTTGCGCAGTGGAAGATGATATCGGTGATCTATATAACCTTTCAAAACATTGTTGAAGCGCAGCAATATCACAATCAGCGCTACCGCTTTGAGAACAAGAACATTCTGCCATTCCACCTACAATTAATTTAATGTCAATATTTATAAAAAGAAGTACGCAACAATATTAAAGAATAATTCATTATGTTATTTTTCTTACCAAGGCATTCGCAACAGGCCACACAAAATTGGTATTGTAAATTAATAAATGTTAACAAATTGTCTTTTAGAATATCCTAAAAATAAGACCGATCATAATTAATAATAATGTATTTTATCTATACGCATTGATATTGTTATTGAAATAATTATAATTTATACCGACATGTTTATCACCATCATTATTTCTAGCTTCGTGATCCTTCAACGCAGCGATAACATGATTCTTAACAGTATTACTGGCAACATTTGTAGCTCTTGATAATTCTTCCCAACCGGCAAGACATTGTCCTGACAAACGATATTGAGCAACCGTATCGTGTACAGATAGAAGTGCTTGCAACGATTGGGCCAATTTAGTACCAGCTGTACAAAGATCGTTAAGAGTCTATTTAAAACAAAACAAAATAGAGTTAATATTCTAATAAAGATTTGTGTTTATGCTTTAATCAAATATATGTACCTGCAAATAAATAAGCCAATTGCCTAGACATTCGTTGACGTCCATTTGACCCTTGTTCATTTGATTATCGATAGTCTTTGACTCCATTCCGCTCTCTGCCATATTAAATATCTCTCAAATATCTTGACGTCTCTGGGAAATATTTAATTGACAAAAGTAAACATACATTTATTTTTGTTACATTTTTACTCTTGTGTTTTATATTAAATATAACAATAATATGTAAAATATAATATAAAGCGAAGACAAAATTCTATGCGAATCAAATTAAAATGTATAAACAATATATCATAATATGCATGTAAATTTGTTTATATATATATATATATATATATATATATATATATATATCAAATAAAATACTATTATAAATACTTAAGTAATAATAATAAAAATATAAAAAGAGTTAAATAAAACAAATGAAAGAAGTTAAAAAAAAAAGAAACAAATGATAAAATTATTAAAATTTTTAATAGAGAGAGTGAGAGAGAGATATATATATATCATTCTTACATTATCCTTTCGTTTTACATAACTTAAGCAACGAATAACAAGACCATTGCAACATGTAAGCCACATCTTTCGTATTGTTCTAATAATCCAACTACCGGCGCCATAACGGATCCTTCTTCTTTATTGGAATACCTACAAGTCGTAATATAACAAAGTACCAACAAATAAAACTATAGGAACACTTGTCCACACAAGCAGAATAGTTGCTGCATACGACATCTCTCATCGTTGTACATTCAAACCAATGACGACATTGCAAGAAAGAAGATGGCGCTGCATGTTCAATAGCGGGAACAATGACTTTTAAAAAAAAACAAATTATGCATTGGTATATTCAGCCGTGTTCTTTTAATTTATTAATTTAATTCACACTTAATATAAATATTAATAAAATTGAATGATGAAAATGAAAAATTAAAAAAACATTGATAAAAATTATAAATCAACGATTCGAATATATCGAGAGAGAAAAACAATCAAAATCAAAATGGCGTCGGATGAATTCAAAATAATTACTTTAAAACAAACAAAAAATAACATAGATTTCTACAATAAAAAAAAAATGTATAATAAAAGTTTATAATTAATGTAAATGTTAATGATAAAATGTTAGGAAAATTATAAATTCATGAACAAATGTATATTATCATTTTAATCGAGATATTAAAGATAAAATAAATTATTCGAATGTGAATCGAAGAAAACAAAGATGACGTAATATATGTGAATTCAAGAAGAATAATTCATATTTAAAAAAAACATGATAAAAATTCGCTATTCGCGTGACTGTTAATAATAATGTTAAGAAAAATTAAAAAAATCCATTAAAATGTATTTTATTATCGATCGAGATATACCAATTTCTCTAAAATAATTAAACGATTCATTCGATGCGATTCACCGGAAGGAAAGCGGATAAGTTAAGCAAGCTTGCTTGCGTGTTAAGAATACTCTCTCATTAATCTATTTAAAGCGGCAAGTTTATTCGCACAGATAGATATAATTACGTTAGTAAAAGATGAAAGAACTGATATTTTTGTTTCTTTTTTCTTTTCTTTTTTACCACGAATAAAACAGATAGCAAAAGGTGCCCCCTTTTTTCTTTCCCGCGAAGGTGAAATCAAACTTGTTCGTCATAATATTTCATAGAAAATAAGAAGAAGAAGAAGAACGATTAATTTAATAACGTTGCCATTTGAAGATTACATCAGAAGTTTAAATACTTCGAAGTTAAATATCTAAGAAGTATGACGGTTAAAAAAGACACGTCAAATTAGAAATGCTAAAAAAGAGAACATTAAAAAGAAAAAAAGAAAAATAATGTCAAATAATTTATCTAAAAATAAATTGTACGCACAAGTGAATTTCTTTTAAAAATTATCTTATCTATTCGTTAGAAAGAGGTCAAGAATATATTTTTTTAAACAAATAAAAATAAAGAATTAAAAATCAAAAGAAACACGTTTAATGGTCAGTAATAAAACGTCACCACGTGGTGAATTGAATATTTTCGAGATCGGTGTGACTAACCGAGCGCAACCTTTAAAATTCGAAATTGGCAAAGGCGTGACGTTAACAATGAGCCAGCAAGAAAGAAAGAAAGAAAGGAATAAATAAATAAATAAATAAATAAATAAATAAATAAATAATCTCCGTTCATCGTCACCCTCTCTTTTTATCCTTGACTAACTGACCAACATAAATAAATTGCAAAAAAATTCTGTATATTATAACTCATTGATATTCGTCCCCTTCTCTATTAAATTAAATATCAAGAATAAGTTAGAAAAAAAGAAGTGAAAATAAAATACGTGGTAGGGGGAAACCTTGTTCGCTAGGTGAAAGGGGCTTTTAAGCGTTGCGATGACGTCGCGTCGCGTCATTGGTCGATTGCAAACAAACAAACAAAAAAAAGATACAAAACTTGCTCTCCGCAACTATTGTTAATGGAAGGGGTAAACAAAAGGAGGTTAGAAAAAGAAAAACATAATTAAATAAAAATACCAAGGATTAATTTAGTAATCCATGAAATAATTAATGCATGGTGTATTAAAAAAAATCACAATATTATTATACATTATAAAAAAAAAAAAACCTAATCAATCTCTTACGATACAATCGAGCAGAAACAAAGGAGGAGACGTACGTACAAGAAAAGAGCGGGAAAATTTAAAATGGTAGACGAAATGGGGGGTGTGGGTGGGGGGGGGGGGAAGGAAAAGAAGGAATATATTATACCGTCGATTGAAAAGACTAAAAGAAGTGTTGAAGAAGGGGCTGGGGGGGGGTTATAAGAAGAGTGGTGTGGACTTAACGGTAAAGCCCAGTGGGTAGGTAACCTTATAGGCTAACAACAACACCATAGGATACTTTACCATGAAAGAAGAAAACTCACCGTCGTTACTGACCACCACAGATCAACCCTTTTTTTTTTTTTGCTTTTTGCTTTTTGCGAAAAATCACGTCGCGAACTTATGTGAGTAACCAACTACTACTACTACTACTACTATTATTATATGGTCAACGAAACATCACACGACCACCACATTTTGCGGACGAGAGAAGAAGAACATGTTTTATTCTCGTGTTTATAGACATGACAACGACTACTTCCTACTATCATTCCCCCCTTCCTCCCCCTACACCCCCCCTATTACTTACTTATTTACTTGCTTACCGTTGCTGTACTTACACGCACGACAAATCTCAAGCTTTTTTATTCGCAACATTTCTATCGTGAAATCGATGTGCAACTTGTTTTTTTGTTTTGTTTTTTTTTTCTGGAAGGGATCGAACAAAAAATCTACATCTGTGTGTTCCTTTCTTTTTTTTTTTTTTTTTCTATTTTACGAGAAGTAATTTTGATTGTGTTAGAGGAAATGTGTTCGTATTTTTTTTGGGTGTAATATTTAATAATGTGGCATGTATAAATCCCTAGAGCCTACTTTCGAATTTTCGTTTGATACAAACAATGAGTTTTGTATTTAAAAAGAAGAAGAAGAAGATGAAGAAAAAGAGTTAAAAAATAAACGACACGTTCCACAAATGCAGTTGATGGTAATCTTGTTTAATATTGAGAAAAAAAAAATGGTATAACTGGAATACTAATTGCAATCTAGTTTAGAAAATGGAAAAAGAAAATGAGTACGGTATATGTATACTATATCTATAAGAAATATGGGGACGTAGGATCGCGAATGAGCTACATTTCTAAATATATATATATATATATATATATATATATATATGTATATATATTTTTTAGCTAGGACACGCGATATCGAGGTAAACCGGTTTTCTTAATTTTAACTTATGCACTTTAAGTTGGTCGATCGGTCGTTGGTAGTGATTTTTCGATCCGGTCCAGTTGTCTCTAGGATACTGTTATAATATACCTTCAAAACCTTCTATATCTCTTAATTCTACTTATTTTCACCCCGATTATGGAAGTAATTTATTTCGATTTGAACATCCAATTGGATATAAAATACATCAATGTGAAAATATGTTGCTTTTGATTAACTATGTCAACACAGTTACATGTCATTATATAAAAAACAAAGATTTGCAAGGACAAGTTCATTGTGATGAAACATAAATTCAAAAAGATCCCTATTATGAATGTGATAAAAACAAGAAAATTAAATATAAAATCTCTTTCTCTTTTTCTCGTTAGATGTGTGTTACGCGTTTAAACAAAAAAAAATGAGAAATTATTCAAGGAAAAAGAAAAGACATGAAAAAAAAAAATATATATATATATATAAGTAATGCAATAAGATCATGATATTTCATCGAACCTGCTCTCTTGCGTAATCAGCGAGTTTCGCTGAAAGAGAGCTCGTCTGGATCCGAGGTCGAATACAATCTATATATACATCAACATTAACAACTTTATAATATTTATCTATTAATAAATGACATAATCTCGGAGATAATAATCGATTGTATCTCGAAAATTACAAATATCATAATACTAATCCTAATTTTGATATTTGTCTTATTTTACGAAACGAATAAAATATATATACCTTGAAACCCCATAAAATCATATATATATATATATATATTTATTTTAGCGTACGAATAATAATTATAACAAATCAACATTAAAATATTTTATTATTGAATATATATTTATATAATCGTATTCGAAAAATCTTGATAATATTATTATTATTATTATTATAAAAAAATAATTATCAATTAATATAATAATTACAAATATCATCGCGTGTTATTTTAATTATAAAATTAATCAACCAAATTGATATATAAAATTGACAAACGTTATTTCAAAAATATATATATATATATCCAAATTACAAAAATTCATATTATAAAATATACATATATATATAAATAGGATTTAAACTTATGTTAGAAGAATATTATAAAATACAAATATAATCGTTATTTTAATTTTAAAATTAATCAACAAAATTGATATATAAAATTGACAAATGTTATTTCAAATATATATATATATACATGCTTCGTCCCCACATATATATATATCCAAATTATAAAATATACATATATATACATATGAATAGGATTGAAACTTATGTTAGAAGAATATTATAAAATTGTTAAGCAAACGACCGACAAGGTATGAGAAGACTTTGAGTTGGCGCGTACACCACACGGGACTTTCATTAGGTCGTTGGGACGAAGAGGAGGAGGACGAGGTGAAGGAGGAGGGTTTCGGGGCCTCAGGGCCCCGGACACATTCGACGGTCGACCAGTGAAGGGAACGGATCGTCGTGAAACGGGAATACATCTTTACGTGTCGCGTTAATAATACGAATATTAATCCGTGAGTTTAATAATGTCGTGTAGAAACATTTCAACATTAATTTGAAACATTAATCCGATTTAAAAAAAAATATATATAAATATATATAAAACTCGATTAATTTTTTATAATCCACCCGTTAGTTTCCATAGGAAGTTTTTCATCCCTTGTAAGGGGTGGAGGAGATAAAAAAAGCCCTTTTAAGTGAATTAGTAATAAGAAAAAAAAAACAGAATTGGAAAATACACCCGCACTTTCGTTCGAATCAGAGCGTTACAGGGTGGTTGTTGTTGTGTGTTATCGCGATACGCTCGAGAAATAATAAAAGGGAAACGAACGTTGGTGAAGTTGATGAGAATTGTAATAGAATAAGAGAAGGGATCATGTAAAGGTCTCCCTATCATCGAACAACAAGTCATTTTCTAATCCGTTCTTAGACATACACTTCTTCATCGACGCGCAGATGGTGCGAATTAAACAAAAGAAAATTAATATACATAATTATATTTTTCTATAATACGATTATAAAAATTATCTGGATCACGAGGATAAAGAAAAATCATTTCGTGTGATAGAAAAGAAAAAAAAAAAAACAAGAACGAATACGGTGATTTTTTTTCGATGCTTCGAGTGAAACATTTTTTTATATATAATTTTTTCTTTTTAAATAATTTCACGTATAAAATTTGTGTTATACTAACGGGACAAGTAAGTGGTGACATATCTTTATGAAAAAGTGTGTAAGAGAGAAATATAAAAATTAAAATAAAATAATAAAAGAAACAAAAAAGGATCTTAGGATTGAATTATTTGAAAAAAAAAAAACAAACATAAAATTACAGTAATATTATTTCGTAGTAAATAAAAAAAGAAAAGAAAATATTTATTGAACGAATCATTTTCTTGATACGTCACTGTGTGTGTTGGCTTAGCTCAGAAACTTCTCGTGAAAGTTTTCCGTGCTGCACAACATCGTGATATATAACTACTATTACCAACCAACCAACTAACCAACCAACCAACCAACCAACCAACCAACCAACCACCAACTTCAAAGTGTTCCAAGCATACTTCACAATATATTGATAAATCGTGAATCCTGATTTATTGATTGACACGTTCGAGATTGGTGCCCAGGCAAATCGTCAATGCAATCCAGCAAAATCTTTCACGGTGGAGAATGATCTTGGCGTTTGTTATACTTTTACCCCTCGTGGGAATACTCGCGGATCAAGGCACGTATGTTTTTATATTGTTTCTATTACATTTTTTTTTTATTTTATTTTATTTTATTTCTTTTAAATCCCTATGCTAACATATGTATGTATGTATGTATTAATACATGATACACAATACGTATAACTCGTTCAAAGGGGTAACAAATTTAAATTTGTTGATCTTATTTTTATTATTTTAATCATTTTTAATCTTGTTTGTTTTTTTCTCTAAACATTAGGGAGATTGATCCAAAAGTTCGTGAATTTTTGAAATTTTATTTTGAAATTGCATATCAATGGGTTATTTTTGTACAATTTATTTTGATAAATATTAATTATAAAAATATACGCGAAATTTTGTAATTGATT
>JACGWG010000024.1:968158-983503 GCA_023678865.1 Polistes exclamans | reverse complement strand
ATAAAAAACAATTTCTATTTCTGGCCAGTATTTATAAAATATTGTATGAGATCAATCTTATATATGCATATTTTGTTCAATATAATATATATCTTCATTAATTAGATAAGAACATATAATCTTTAGATAAAGATGTTACAAAAAAGACAATTTCTATTTTTAATCAGTATTTATAAAATATATGATCAGTATAATATATGCATATTTTATTAAATATGAATAATTATTTGTAAATGTTTGAAAATAAATGATCAGATTGTAATGCGTTTGATTAAACTGTTAGATTTTTCATATAATTATGATGCATGAATACATTTTTTATTAATTATACTAATTATTTGATTGAATAATTTCTAATAAAATAATCATAATAATACTCTATAGTCATCTTGAATTTAGGGTATATACTAAGGAATTCTATTGGATTGTATTGTAGTATAACATAGTGAAGTATCTTGGAATACTGCAGTGTATATCCCTGATACCAAGCAAACGCCATCGAATACCGTTATTTTGGCTTTGAGGTTTTATTACCGAGTGACCCAGACCCGTGAGACGAAGAACGAATGCCAAAGACCCCATGAACCTTCTGTAAACGAGAAGAAGACACTACCACCACCATGAGGTCTACGTGAAAATAACATCGACCGGTTTTTTTTTCTTTCCCGTAACTTTACCGAACATCATTTTTCTTTTTTCAAATTTATTTTCAATCGGATCATATGAATCAAATTTAAAGTATACAATTACGTTATTTACAAATAATTATTCCACATTATTTCCAATAAATAATCTTATTTTAAAATATATACATGTTCTTTAACACATATTACAATTAATTATTAATACAGTACAATTTAATTTACAAAAAATACAGTAATAAATAATTATTTAAAATTGATAGACATTTTTTATATATATATTTTGTTTTGCTAACTACTTTCTTGATATATAATCCATGAAATTACTTCATAGAACATTATTATTTATTTTTAATTATTAAAAACGTACAATTTATTCTATAAATACTGATATAAATAATTATTTAGGAACTTACTGAGACATTCTATATAACATATACATTTTGTTTTTCTCACTATTTTCTTGATATAACCCATGAAATATACTTCATAGAACATTATTATTTATTGTTAATTATTAAAAGAGTACAATTTATTCTATAAATACACTGATATAAATAATTATTTAAAAACTTATTGAGACATTTTATATGATATATATATTTTGTTTTTTCTCACTATTTTCTTGATATAACCCATGAAATACAATTCATAGAACATTATTATTTATTGTTAATTATTAAAAAAGTACAATTAATTCTAAAATACTGTAATAAATCATTATATACAATTTATTGGCAATTTTATATATATATATATTACTTGTTTTTCTCAAAACTTTCTCAATATACCCTGTGAAAAATATTTCCTAGAACATTGTTATTTATTATAAAATTTCTTCCTTTCTACGTGAAATTCGAATTACTTTTCTTAAACATCATATAGAAAAAGAGTGTATTAATTAAATCGTTCGCACGCAAGGAAAGCTAAACACAATTATATATTATAGTCCTCTTTGTCGTTATGAGAAATAGAATAATACTCCTGTAGAATTGAAGTCCCGGTCCAAAGAATAACGGATGCTTTCACCCTGAAGATGTTAGGCTCGTGAGAGCGATAAACTTAAACATTAAATGATTAAAAAGAAAGAAACATTGAATCTCATTTCCAACGAAAGTTCTATCTCCATAAAATTTCTAACAACAATAACATTAAAATATTATTTATTCATATAATATGTATGTATGTATATATTTCATTTTCATTTCTTTTGTAATCAATTTATACATTACATTTAAATGCAATTTAATAAATAAATTTTTAAATAAATTATCAATTAATTAAATAATTATTCTTACTCTCATTTTTAATTTAAAACAATATTGTCATTTGCTTATAATACAAAATATCATTGTTCTTTTAAAAAAATTCTTAAACACGAAAAAGTATTTGTACTTATACAAAATATATAATAAAATAAAAATACAATAATTATTGTATTGAAAAAAAAGATATGTCTATTATTTTGTTAGGAATTATCAATTAATTAAATAATTATTCTTACTCTGATTTTTAGTTTAAAACAATATTGTCATTTGCTTGTAATACAAAGTATCAATATTCTTTTAAAAAAATTCTTAAACACGAAAAAGTATTCGTACTTATACAAAATATATAATATAATAAAAATACAATAATTATTGTATTGATAAAAAAGATATGTATATTATATCATTACGTATTAGCTATTAATTAATTAAATATTCTTATACCCACTTTTAATTTAAAACAATATTGTCATATGCTTGTTTAACACAAAGTATCAATATTCTTTTAAAAAAATTCTTAAACACGAAAAAATATACACGTACCTATACAAGACATACATATAATATAATAAAAATACAATAATTGTATCGACAAAAGAAGAAAAAAGAATAAAAATAAATCTCATGAGTGAAACTTATAAAAAAAAGAAGAAAAAAAATAGAAAAAACCATAAATCTATCATTGAATTTACCACGATCTCTCTTATTTCAATTCCTACAATTAGATTCTTCAAATTTCACGTAGAACATCCATTAAAGTGAATCGACTTGAATAGTCGAATGAAAATTGTGCTAACCGAGTTTGGTCTTATTACCAACTTGACTTAGCTTTAACTATTTTTCTAACGTTTTCTCATTTAGTCTTTCTCAATGAGAGAAAAAGGAAAGAGAGAAACATAAGGGGGGACAAAAAAAAAGAAAAAAAAAAAAAAAAGGAAAAGGAAAAACCTAAGAGAAGAATTTCACATTGCCATATATATTACATTTCCTTAAGTATACACATACATACATACATATATATGTATAAATGCATCGTAAAAACGTAAACAGAAGTGTGTACACCTCTCCTGTGAATTAGAGACTACTCTAGTGACGCGTGCCACGTTTTTTATTATCGTTTATCTCATTTTAAACTAAAAGTGTACATAGATATATATATATATATATATATATACCTATCGTTGAACTTTCCCTTTGAAAGAAACAAATTTCTCAATTCTTGACATATAAGGTTCTCATTTATCCCCCCAAAAAGATATAATTTTTCCAGGACTAGTATTTCGTTTCAAACTTGGACACCTTTTTTCATTTGACAAACATAGTTGTGCATTTTACCAAGAGTATATATATATATGTATATATTTGTTAAAAGTATTTTACCTATTTCTTAAATGGTTAACTCACAACATATTTTTAATCACTTTCAACACAACATTTGAAATAAAAAAAAAAAAAACGATCATCGAGACGAGTTTAAAATACGAGAAAATTGTCCTCGTCGTGGAATTCAAATAAGAATTCGCGTGGGATTATGTACAAGGTTATTCTTATCTTATTAATCGTTCAGAAACACATACTCGTTGTATTGCATTACTCGCAGAATTGTACAAAAGTTACACGACGAATTATATCTTTCGTTTCCTTTTTTTCTTTTTTTTTAACATTTAATGAGAAGATTTAAAATCCCTGACACGTTTGATAATACAAGAAACAAAACACAACTTGCATGAAATTCAAGCGAAATTTTTTAAGTTTTTCTGTTTTTTTTTACGTTGAAGTAACTTTATCGAATTAGTAGATTATTAATTATGTTTTTTCTTTTTTACACATTTACACAGTCACATTCGTTAAAATGTTTTTGAAGTTATACTTCTTTTGGCGCGTTTTGGAAAGTGAAGTTAAATGCGACCGAAAAATCGACACCACGAAGTTGTCGATATTTACGATGCGCGGGAAAATTGAAGTTATTTTTGAGGTTATATTCGTTTTGATACGCTAAAGAAGTATAATTTCTTACGTGCGTACATAAGTACACACAAATCAGTTTTTTTTCTTTCTTAAAAACGTTTACATTTTACTTAAAAACTATAATTAATTAAAAGTATCCGTACACATGCATAAAAGATACTTTAAATAATTATTTCGTTACTTGAATATAACAATTTAAAAAAACCAAACTAAGAATTCAATGGATTCCAATATCGTATGACACTCATTGTGTCATTTCATTTTTTAAACAAATTATTTCACTATTCACAGTCTCACTCGTTAACATTTTTTTTTCTTTCTTATAGACGTTTACATTTTACTTAAAAACTATAATTAATTAAAAGTATCCATACACATGCATAAAAGATACTTTAAATAATTATTTCGTTACTTGAATATATATTTCAATACTAACAATTTAAAAAAACAAAACCCTAAGAATTCAATGGATTCTAATATCATATGAACGATACACTAATTGTGTCATTTCATTTTTTAAACAAATTATTTTTCACAAATTTAAATCTGTTACATATATTTATTTGAAACAAATTCAATGGTGTGTCAGAAGGACCAAGAGAAAGTTAATAATAATAATAATAATAATGATTAAAACATGTAAATATGAATTTAAATTGAATCTAGCACAGCCATTAGCCCGGTAGTACTTGCGTTACATAATTTAGAATTAGAATTAAATATATCGCAAGTAATACCGACCCAGGTCTCACCGCGAGGAGGTTGCTGTGTACGGAGACCCCCGGGCTAAGACTCTACTTCTACATTGAATTTTTTTTTAATAAATTCACATCATATTTGTCAATCTATTAAAAAGGAAATTTGCAAAATTCAACACGGAAAACGAGTCACTGATTTTTTCATCCAACTTATTATTCAAGTTGAATGGAAAAATCATGCACATCGTTTTAAATCGATCTACCTACCCGATAACCGCCTAAAAAATAGAGCTGATTTACAGTGCTCCATTCCTAAATTAACGCGACATGCAAGCAAACACACACACATACACACTTTCATGTAGATTTTGTTGAAACTATAAATATAAAACGCAACCCTGACGTAAAAATGTAAATGTTCCGATTTACAATCGATTGAAAGTTAAAATATATCTTATAATAGGAACGCACGCATTGATATGCACTGACAAGTGCATTGGATATTATTTTAACGATAATAAGAATTCGTAATAATATAAAAAATATACATCATATTATTGAATTGAAATAATTTAACAAATTCTTGTTGCATTACTCATCTTATTATCGTACTTATCTATAACCGAATTTATTTTATCTTATCATTTAATATATAATTCTATTTACGACTAATCCTCTTCAGATGCTATTAACAATATTGCTACCTGTGAAGAAAAACATTTGAAAAAGATTTACAATTAAACAAGAATCGATGAAAATCAGCAGCGACCAGTGAAAATGTCCTGACAATAGATGCATAGTTGACATACTGAACAAATACCAAAAATTTCTTCACACACACATACATTCATACATTCATACATTTAGACAGAAAAACCAACACCACAACTACTACGAGAACACAAACTAGGAACAGTGGAATAGAATCTTGCCAATATCGATGACCCTAAAACAAAAGATAATTTTACATTACTACATATAACTTATACGTAATTTTTATTAATGTATTTTTATATCCTAAATAATTGCATCACAAACCTAAGGATATCATTGCAGATATTGTTGTAAATATCCATTGATAAAATGGTATTTTGCAATATTAAACCTTACAGCTTGAAAATACAATACTTTCTATAACAAAAAACTAGATAAAAAGGGCATGTGTGGAAAAATGAAATTCGATTTACGATTCATGATCAAAACTTTTCAATTGGATTATTTAATAAATAATGAAATTGAAAAAACAAAGAATTTAAATGACCAAATAGTGAACATTTAAAAATACCGAATTCTCGGTGCATTAGAAAATGTGTTTTTCTATATTTAAACACAAGTGAATATGAAAAACTGCATGTCTCTTATGCATGCTTTTTTCAATATACAAATGTATGAATAGAAAAAATTTCATACAAAATTATTAATCGATTAATACAATTACAAATACATACAGGAAATTATTCAAGACACATTATAAAAAAATTAAATAATTGTGAATATATCACAATATTTAAAAATTAATAAACAACGCTTTCAAGGGAAAAAAAAATAAACAATATTGCACCTTGCGTCGTATTACAAAATGCATACACAATTATGTATATCGCCATAAAAATAACCATAACGAGATCAAATCTATGTTTGATCGATAGAGTACATAAATTTTTTATTTAATTACATTTATATTAACGCGAAGTATGCAGTTACATCGACGAGTGTCTGATGTACATATTACACCACTTAAATATATACAAGACACTTTTTTATTTCTACTAAACTATTAAAAAATAAAAAATAGTAATACAATTTCACAATTATCGAAGCACGTATTTTAAATAAATATGAATTCAAGTGTATACAATGCAATATGAAATTTTAAATGAAGAAGAAAAAATTGAAATTCAATATACAAAAATATGAATTGAACATTGAAACAATATTGATAATTAATTAATTGCTAGTGCTTGCTTTAACAGATTCTAAGCTAATCAAGTCTTATAGATTGTTAACCGGAATAATATGAGTAATTTTGATTATTAATTGGAAGGATGATTGACTCTAATTGAACTAATCAGATTAGTTCATATATTTAGAATAAAAAAAATATATAAAAAAATGTAAAGAAATATACACAAGGTGATAATGGATCTTCTGCGATCATATATGTATAGATATACTCTCGTGGAAGCAATGTTGATTAGGGTGAATATTAAAGATGAAGCGTATTACTAATCGTCGAAGAGTGCGATTTGTTGTAATACGCAACTATGATTGAACATGAATGAAACGTAAGTAACGTTACTCCTCAGTATCTATGGGGGGATACTGGTGCAACTTTACATCGCAACTCTGTCCTGTAAATCGACAGGTACGCATACGCTATTTATGATTGTAAAAAATAGAAAAATAAAATAGTAGGGTAAGATTATTCCAAGTTAAAATCTACAAGCTTGATAATCCCCAGGTGTATTTACAATCCCGTATACAAAGCCTGAGGTCCCTGTACTCAACTTATTCATATAAACCACACTCTCGAGAGTGTGGGGCAGCCTTTTATTTATGTTTATTTATATATCAAGACTTATGCATTTTTATCCCAATCAAATAATTTCTTCTATTATAAATCTCTGAAAAAAATATTTCAATGATTTTTATATCACCTCTCTTCCTTTCTTAAAAAACTTTATTATGTATATATATATATATACAAAATATAATACATATATTTAATAAAAATACTTTCTTTAAATATTTCTTATATACAAAGTTGATATTTATTTGTTAATAATTTTAGAATCAAAATGCACACCCTTGACATATTTATATGCACTCGCATGTGCTGGCTGTACTTTTGTGTATTCTCATTCGCTATAGCAAGACTTATACGTTTCTAATCGGAATGATTCAAAATACTTTCTCATTAATTTGCACTATGTAAATATAAGTCAATTATTATATATAGATTAAAATGAAATTTTCTAATTATTATTAGATAAATTTCTGTGATTAAAAAAAAATATTACGAAGATTAAAATATTTCTAATATTTATTTATTAAGTACTTTTATCAGTGCACTCGTTCATTTATTTTTGATCATTCTGAATGAGAAATATATATTCTTACTGTATGTTCATCTGCATTTAGCAGGTATGTTCGACTGCATTTAGCAGGTATGTTCGACTGCATTTAGCAGGTATATTTGACTGCATTTAGCAGGTATGTTTGTACTTACTGCGATTTTCATATGCACTTTTAAGTGCAGTCAAGCGTTTTAAATTGTTTCATTTATGTACCAAAACTATACATTTTTATTCCAAAAAAATAATCTTTCTACTTTTATATATAATAAATAAAAAAAATGTATTAATCATCTTCATATATATACTACTAATTATTATTCCTCCATACATCACTTGTAAAATTTTTCTTTAAATATTTATACATAATAAAAATACTTTCTCCCACTCTCTCTTATAATCTCATTAATTCTTTCATTTGGTATTTATTTATAAAAAATTTTGGAATTAAAATGTATATTCCGGACATATTAATATGCACTTATGAGTGCTGGCTGCCATAATTATATTATTCTGCATTTAGCAGATATGTTCGATTGCATTTAGCAATTATATTCAACTGCATTTAGCAGGTATGTTTGTACTTACTGCGATTTTTGGTATATTTGATTGCATTTAGCAATTATATTTATCTGCATTTAGCAGGTATGTTTGTATTTACTGCGATTTTCATATGCACTTTTAAGTGCAGGCAAGCCTTTTAAATTGTTTCATTTATGTACCAAAACTATACATTTGTATTCCAAAAAAATAATCTTACTACTTTTATATATAATAAATAAAAAAAATGTATTAATCATCTTCATATATATATACTACTCATTATTTCTCCTCCATACATAACTTGTAAAATTTTTCTTTAAATATTTATACATAATAAAAATACTTTCTCCCACTCTCTCTTATAATCTCATTAATTCTTTCATTTGGTATTTATTTATAATTAATTTTGGAATGAAAATGTATGTTTCGGACATATTAATATGCACTTATGAGTGCTAACTGCTATTTGTTTGTTATTTCATTTATTTCGCAAGACTTATACGTTTCTAATCAGAATGATTCAAAATACCTTCTCATTAATTTGCACACTGAGTAAATATAAATCAATTATTATATGTATAGTAAATTGAAATTTTCTAATTATTATTAGATAAATTTCTTTGATTAAAAAAAAAAAATTACGAAGATAGAAATATTTTAAAAATTCATTTATTTAGTACTTTTATTAGTGCATTCATTCCTTCATTTTTGATCATTCTGAATAAGAGATGTATATTCTTACTGTATGTTCATCTGCATTTAGCAGGTATATTTGTACTTACTGCGATTTTCATATGCACTTTTCAGTGCAGGCATGTACTTACTGCGATTTTCATATGCACTTTTCAGTGCAGGCATGTACTTACTGCGATTTTCATATGCACTCTTCAGTGCATTCAATAAGAATGATTCAAATTTTTATTTTATTAATTGGTTACTATTAAAAAAAAAATCAATGATCATATATTCAATAAAAAAGAAATGTATAAATAGGATAAAAGACTATGTAAAGCTAAATGGAAACAAGAGTCTGGTAACTATTAGGATGCAATAAAAAATACATTACATTATATATATTCAATAAATTATTATATCTTGGAAAAAAATTGAAATATATTAAATTGAAATGAATATTGAAAAATATATTTATATATTGAAATATTTAAAATATTTATTTATTATATACTTTGAGAGATTAATGTGTTTATTAATTCAATTTGAATCATTCTAAATGATGAAACCTTTATTTTGTGTCCTTATCTGCAATCTTAAATGCAGGAATGTCCTCTTCTTCCATCGATGTATTCAAATGCACTATTTGTGCAAGCTGCAGCAATCCATGGACGTCCACACAATTTTAAACGAACGTGACTCTAATTTAATGAAAAACATCAAAGACAAAACTCTAATTTATATACTTCAAAAATGCAATGACTCGACTATTAATTTATTTTAATTAGAAAATTGCAATGACTCAACTTTTAATTTACTAGGAAAACTGCAATGACTCGACTTCTAATTTAATATAGTAGGAAAACTGCAAAGACTCGATTTTTAATTTAATTTAATAGGAGAACTGCAAAGACTCGATTTTTAATTTAACAAGAAAACTGCAATGACTCGATTTTTAATTAAATAAGAAAATGCAATGACTCTATTAGTTAAATAAAAATAGCAAAATCTTGACTCTATTATTTAAAAAACTCGAATTTTTCACGAACGCGAGTGTGGGACAGCGTTGGGAGATGGAATGGTCCATCATCTCCATTCAGGAACAACTTATAACTAATACTACTACGAGCATAAGTGACAACGTGATAAAGGGGTAGACAAAGGGATATTGATATGACCACGAATCATTGTTCAAAGGGTTATCAAAGATATCCATTGAAAAATAACTCGTAGTCGAATAGTTGCCCACTTGATACCACAAATTTGTGGGGGCCTCTTCAGCATTTTGCCTCTTCTTTGCTTCGTGCCCTGACCACTGCAATGGAGCATTCCCTACGTGCGACGCAAGAAAAGAATTACGTGTCAAAAAACGCCCTACCGTTTGAAACAAAACAATTACAAAAATTGGCACATTTCAGTGGATTATATCAAAAGAATGAAATCGTCCCTGAGCTAAACCGACCTAATTCCGACCTGTTCTCACCATACGCGACAAGACTCAAACCCTCGTGCTTATTAAAACGCATTATACGAGACGCAATTGATTTAAGCTGAAAGAAAATTGGGGAGGAATAAACACAGGTATTAATAATTGTTATTTCCGCAGGTTTTACGCTGGTATTTTTTTTTGGTTTTTGTTTTTATTCTTATTCTTACTTAACCTAACGAGAGGTAAGAGCTTGCAACGTACAGTATCGATTTATTCTAAATAATATAACCACTGAAATATGACAAAGTTCATAAATGCATCATCCCAAACGCCACTGACGAATCCCAACACGCAAACTCAACTGCGTTCCTACCTGAGCGTCTCGATTTTTTTCTAACACGAGTTTTACTTACTTATTTATTTGTAAAAAAAAAAGAAAAAAAAAGAAATGTATAATAGATTGATAAAGTATTGAATTAATTCAGTAAAGTAATTATACTAGCCTGTGGACGATCAATGGACTCAAAAGAATTCAATGATCGTACGCAACTACACAGGCACATTTAATCGAATGCTCCAGCAGATATTATTTTTTCTTCTGAATGATGAACCTATTAAAAACTATGATTAACACGTTGCACATTAAAGGTGAATAATGTTTCGATAAAAAGAAAAAATTACAACTGTAATATTCTCATTTTATTCGAGTAGATGCATGTTATTTCTAACATTAAAAAGTATATTATTAAAGATCGCGAGGTGCAAGTGTTAATATACTTAAAAAACTAAGTATCAAAACTAATTCAAAATCCTTTGCTAAGTTCAAAAGATATTGGGTGATCTATCTAATGTTCTCATTGATTGCAAAGTATTTTTGAACTGCTTGATACAATTATCTTAACTTAATGCATAGTATCAGCAAAAAAATGGAGAGAAAAGGTATAATTAAAAGTGTGAAAATTTGCTGATACTTAGCCGAAACCCCGGAGGCAGGAATGTCCACCCTGAATGGAAGCAAACCCAGTGCCGTACCCGGTCCTTACCTACTTAAAATTAAAATATTCACATACACTCAGAAAAGTATGCTACCTGCCTGCCTATAAACCTATATTTAAAAGTGCAAACAGACACACCAACACAATCATTCCACGCTGGATCTGTTACTCACATACCACCAGGGTGCAAAAGCCTAAACTAGAGAGTATGCCCCGGGGCACCTCCGACACCCTAGTTCAACCACGTTCTAAACTTATATTCTATAAGGTTACGTACCAAATGCTGTAATCGTCTGCCAAGGCTAGTGATTATTGCAATAATAACTAATGCAAAAATACTGGTACATACTAGTATATATCTGCATACTAATATAATACAAGTATTGTCAAATTTCCACAAATAAATGTGAAAACTCTACTATTCAAAACGATTAAGAAAAAAAAATGAGAAAAATGTAATATAAGTAAAAAAATACAAGTACATATCACACGTGAGTGTACAAGTATTTATCTGAATATTGAATGATGCATTAATAAAAAAGTTCCACGAAACGATGTACATTACACACTACCTAATACGCACACACTGGTGTAAAGTACATCGTGCAATCACTAACCAATGACAGCCGCCAAAGGAAATCTTAATAACTAATAACCCATGCAAACTTTTTCTCACCCATACGTGTAACACCTGGGCAACACGCATCGATGAGAACGAAGAGTGCATAGGGGGGAGAAAAGGGGTATTAGTATATTAGAAGCTGAAAATCCTGATCTAAAAATACATAATTAACATACATATATACATGAAAAAACATTTTGATAAAAATTCATCTAAACGGATTAAGGACTCTACAAGTCATTTGGTGAATAATGACTTAAGCAAGTGAGCAAAAAAAAGTTACCCCATAAGAAACTTTATATATTATATTAATATATAATACTGTTTCGAGGTAGTGCAGTGTTGAGTGACTCTAAGGGTGATAAGGATGAATATTTTTTGCAAACCTCGGACGACTCTTTCATTAAATGGCTGTTCTAATTAAAGAACTGGTTTTTAAACCACCACTTAATTGCCAGAATCTATCCGTTCGCGAATTTGGTTTGTCTTCTTGCTCATTTATTGATAATAATATCGAAGTATCGATATATTGAGATAAATCACTATTGAAAAACTAATCAAGATTAAAAAACTAATCACAATTGAAAAACTAATCAAGATTAAAAAACTAATCACAATTGAAAAACTAATCACGATTGAAAAAACTAAGTGCGAAGCAATGCATATAAAACAATTTGTATATGCTTTATTGGTACGAAATCGAGTAAATTAATGCTCGATTTCACCATTACTAACACGATTAAATATGTAAAGAGAAAAAAATAAGTACAATAATTAATTGCAGTGTTAATTAATTGAATTGAAACCGATGAAACAAGAAGACCCTGGCCTAATCTAAATAAATTGCATATATAAAAATGACATATATATTGGGAATCACTCGTGAGCAAAACCAAAGGTTTTACTCACGGTCTCTTATGCTCGTTTCGGACAAGATACATCTACGAATACAACCAGAAACCCGTACCGATATTGGACCTTTCATCCTCGGCATGATTAGGCACTGGAGGGACTTTAAATTGACTTACTCGTTACCAATTGTTACCAAAAAATAAAATAAAAAATGAAACTGAACAATTGGCAGTAGAAGTTCTGCGATGGCTCCAAAACACTCGTCCCCCTCGCTGTTGGTTGAATGATGTCGTGAAGTTGATTAAAATTGGTTGAATCGTTGAATTGTTGAATTGTTGAATTGTTGCATCGTTGCATCGTTGAATCGTTGCATCGTCGAATCGTTGAATCGATGAATCGTTGAATCGATGATTAAGCTGTATTTAAAAATACAAAATAAAATTAATTATGTTTCACATCATTCAAAACATTTTTTATGAATGAAAAACATGAATAAAAACAATCATGATTTAAAAAATGAATGTGTGAAAAGTAATAATTAAGTTTTTAAAATAATACTAACCGTTGATTTATCCAGACGAAGCCCCAGATTCGTTGATAAAGATGATCCAGAAGAATCGAAGATATTTTAATTCACACTTTCGACCATGACAATATTTTAATCGAAACGCATATCCTCTTCTACCGAATTGGCCGAAAGTGTGTTAATGATTCTAATCGCGTACCGAAAAAATTGTTTTTTAACAAGAATATTTTTAAAAAATTCTTGCATTGATTTTAAATAACGATTGAATTACTTTTAAAGCAATCTATACGATTGCATACAAAAAGTGCAATATTTTTCGAAACAAACACTGACTCTAAGATTGCATTGCACGCAATCGCAACTGAAGCTCTGAAAATCAAAGTTTAGTTAAAGCAAGTCGTAGCGTACTTCTGTTTATTTATTATGTTACTAATAAAAAAGATATTAATTGTTTTATAATGCACAATTATTTAAACTACGTATTCCAAAAATTCTGGAATCGTGCTACTATTTTTATATGCTTTAATTATTAATAAAAAAATATTCAATAGATGTAACCACAAACTTGTAAGCTAGATAAAAAAAAATAAGATAAAATACAAACGAGAAAATATCACGTTGCATTCTATCTTTCAATAAATAAATTTAATTGCGTTAGGATTATTTTTACAGAAGTATACCAATTGCGTTAATACCTATAGTAAAGAATAGATATAGCATTAATATAAAACTAAAACAAGGTGCAATATTTATAAAAAAATCATTTGAACAATTAATTAGAATCAATTGAACGTGTCTTGAATTATTTATGTGAATTTAATATAACAATAAATAAAGTGCATTTAAGATAATAATATTTAAACAATTGCAACGCGTAATTAAATAATTTAATTCAATAAATCATTTCATTCAAATTAAAATTAATTAACAAAACGAGAAGTTACAATTTTCTAATGCACCGAACGTCAGCCATTGGCCCGACAGTGCTTACGTTGCACCATACAAATTCTATGGACACCGTAAGCAATATCGGTTACCGGATCTCACCACGGGGAGGTTGCTGCGTCGGAGATCCATTATAAAATTAAATAAAACAAATAAAGAAATGTACTTGCACGTATGTATCCAGTTGCATAGACCACCATTGATTAGTAGAATTTCCATGGAACGATGGTGAACGTCTTTCTGAGAGGGTGGAATGAATGGGATGATTGCATACGTCTTTCTGAAACCATAAAAAGAGTGACAGTTATGGTAAAAATGTTTGTGAAATTATAGAATATAATATAAGATCATATAATTCTAATTAGAAATCTTCTTACCTAATATCAATGCATTAACACCATCGATTATGACTGCATCAATCTGTTAATCAAGTGAGATTTGATTAGATTATAAGATTTGATATTAAAATATGAATTAATTAAACAGTAATAATTACTTACTTGGAGCGGAACTAGTTGATACCTGTCGCACCGCCGTCCGGAAACAAAGTGAGGTGATGACGTAGTCGAGTCACCTCTCCCCTCCTATTTACCTTATAAGACAGTGCCTAAATGTTTTTCTATGCGTACTAGATTAGAGATCACGTGTATACGTTAGCATCGTCGTACGCAGTCACGTGTAAACTTATTCCTTCTTCTTCTCGTGTCTTTCTTTTTTTTGCGTATACATTCAATTGTATTGATCGTTACTACACGTAAAAATAAAAATTAAATACGCGTGTTATAAAATAAACTCCTACAAATAAAAAACAGTATGAGAATGTATTGAATGTTACTTTTTTGATGATGTATTGTTTTATATATTTAAAGATAAACTTTTATTTATTTCTACGTGTCTTTATATTGATTATTTTTGATTGAAATTATTTTAGAAAATAATTGTCAAATGTAATCTTGAATTTTTTATAAGTATAATAGAAATGTATATGCATATTAAAATATATATATTAAATGTATTAGATTGCTAGAAAATGTAGATAATCAATAAGTATATTTATGTACATATATATATATCGATTATTAGATTTAAAATTATGAAAAATTATTGTTAAT
>JACGWG010000024.1:932997-961768 GCA_023678865.1 Polistes exclamans | reverse complement strand
TTTTATATTTTATATTTATTTTATATTTTATATTTATTTTATATTTTTTATATTTATTTGAAACAACCAAAATTATTAAATCTTATAATAATCATAATCATTATTATTATTATAAATTTTTGAATTTTAGAATTATTGTGCTGAGATTGTATTGTAGTTTGAATAACGTACGATTAAATTATTTTTCGTATGATTTATATAAACATTTTGTAGGAAAATAACTAAAAAATTATAATATATGTATTATTGTTATTAAAATTGGAAATAACTTGACCCAATTAACGTTGTGTCGTTCGATTAAAAAAAAAAAGATGTAGTATATATATATATATATATATATATATATATTTTTTTTTTAATTAACTATTCATTCCATATTTTTCTTTCTTAAATTATATTTTTCTTGATCATTTGTGTCGTGCGAAAAAAATACTTCCGGTTACCACGAGACTTTCCCTTCGGTATTATAAAAAAGAGATATTGAGATTATAGTTGGAAATTAGTAATCACTATTGTTGCGTCATAAATTATTCTCTTAAATACGATATAAAAATCTATTTGTCTTATATTTATAAAATACGTATTCGAATTAACAAACAATTTTCATGTTTTTTTTTTTTCTTGAAATTTGATTGATAATAATTAATTGAAGATAATTAATTGTAATCGCGTGGCATCGATTTTTTGTTTGTTTGTTTGTTTGTTTTTTTTTAATCGTAAGTATAAACGAATTCTATCGAATTAAAATTAACCATAAAAGGTTGAATAATGTGTCTGCTTGAAAATTGTCGAGAACGCGGAAATGTTAGAAATGAAAATACCGTAAAAAAAAATTCTAACTATTTGATGTGATGAAATTTCCTTTCGTCAAGTATCCAACTAATTGTCGTCTCGTTATTACCAAATGCATCCTGCCTCGGTAACAAGACACTCCTATTAATCAGTCGACAACACTTTTAGCGTTAGAAACGATTAGAATTAAATTATTGAATGGGTGATTAATGATACATAAATATAAATATAAATTAATCGTTACTTTTTAATCTACGATTTAATAAGAAATATAAATATTTAATTACAACGTTATATATATACTTATAATTATATATACCACAACTATATATATATAGTATATTATTATTATATTTAATTTATAATATTAATATAATTATAATATATCATCAATATTATTATCAAATATATATATATACTATAATATTATCTATAGTATTATATATTATATTATATATATATATATATATATATATATATATATATATATATGATATTATATATTAAATTTATATTATTATTATTATATATTATATTATATATATTATATTATATATATTATATTATATCTATAGTATTATATACTATAGAATTAACTTTACTGTAATATGAATGAGTTATTTGATGTTAATATCATTTTTTATTTTAATATTTTATATTAATATATTATATATATTTTTATATATATTTATAATATATTATCTATATACAAAAATGATATTAACATCAAATAATTAATTCATATTACAATTAAATTAATTTTCTTAGTAACATATTTAAAATATCAGTTATAAAATTTTATATAAATACCATAAATACAAAAAAACAAATCAACTAAATAGAATGATCATAATTTTATAATTTATTTTTTAATCAGGTACAAACGTGGCATTTCGAAAACCAGCAAATCAATCGACAACGGTAAGAGGAGGAAATGCAGGACACGGAAATGATGGTGATCTTAGTACCGAACATGATGGCAAAAGATGTACAGAGACCTTGAGCGAACATAGTCCTTGGTGGAGAGTTGATTTACTTAAATCATATTCAGTTAAAGTGGTCAGAGTTACTACGAGAGGTTGTTGTGGTAAATACACGTTTATAATTAATTAATTTTTATCATACATACCCTTAATTAATTCTAGAAAACATTGACATTTTTTTTTTATTTATTATTAAGGTCATCAACCTCTTCAGGATATCGAAATAAGAGTTGGTAATAGCAGTACCGAGTTACAAAGGAATCCTCTTTGTGCTTGGTTTCCTGGTACAATTGGTAAGTAACTAATACCAATCGGTTTTACTATGCAAAATGTTGTAATTCACGCTTTCGATTCGTTAATACACTACATACATACAAATATGTACATATATATATATTGTATATACCGGACACAACATGTGAACGTTCTCACAAGTTGGAATATCTCGAACGAGAAGGAAATGTTCGACGTTCGTATAACAATAGGGTGAAATTATGAAAGAGAATTTTACCATAAAGAAAGAAATGATATTTGAACAGTTTATTTTGAAATTGATGTAAATCCATTTTCCAAAAAAACAAACAAAATATATCTGGTTACTTATCTTGATAATTACATTTTTTTTTTTCCATGATGATCTTTTCATTCTCATAAATAATTTGTTAATATTCATGTATTTAAAATTTATGAAGATTTTGTAACAAGAAAATTTGTTTATTAATGAAGTTACGAAGTTTTATACAAGGATGATCGAGATACGCGTTTTTGTCGAATTTATGTTGTTGAAAATAATTTAATATTGAGTACAATAATTCTCCACGAGGGTGGCGCTGATGTTCGGAAGTTCAGATTTAAATATGTGTGATTTTATAAATAAACAAATGAAATAAATAGTTCTCCCTTTGATATTTTTGTTTTAATCACAAAGCCTTAATTTAATTAATAATTAATTAAAGTATTAGAATTAATTTTCTTACAGATCAACAGGTTATGTTATATTGTTGATTTTGTGATTTACTGTTTAAGGTAACTTATTTTTTCTTGACTTTGTGATATCATAATCAATAATTCCACATTTTTCTTTAGTTTATAATTTTGTTATTTACTTCATCGACTTATTTATCTATTTTTTTCCTAAATTAAAGGTTAGGTTTTTTCATATATTGAAAAATCAGATCAAGCTAATCGATGCGCTCTCTAGTGACAATAGAAATCATCTTCTCATTGTGTATATTCTAGACACATTTATAACACTGCGATCATTCTCCTTGTATATTTGTTTCGTAAATAAAGTAATGAAAAAAGTTTATTTTAAATGTGGCATAAGTTTAATCAGAGAACTATCAGAAAAACACATATTACTTTTTATAAATAATTTTTAATAATAATTAGACACCATTAGAAACACGAAAACATTATTCTATCATATATCATCTGTTATTTATATTTTTAAATTCAATTAAACTCAAACCATTTTCAATATTTCGATTCGAACATAAATAAATGTACGTTAATTTCAAAATAAACAGGATATTTAAGGATTATAGTATCTTTTCTGTTTTCCTTGGTTCTTTTTTTTCGAAATTGTATATCTAACGTCACTTATATTTGTTTCTTTCAAAATAATAAAAATTCTGATCAGTCGATAATTACAGAGGAGGGTATTACGAAGACATTTGTCTGTGCCAGAGCTTTGGTCGGTCAATACGTTTTCCTGCAACTTGTTGGAGTAGAAGGAAGTTTGAGTCTTTGCGAAGTCGAAGTATTTGCCACAGATGGTAAGTTAATAATAATAATTAACTCACATTTTTCGTTACATATATATATAATTCAAATAACAAATAATTTTCTGTTTAATTCTATCGAATGATATTTCAAAAGAAATTAAATTTAATTTTTTATTTAATCATTCTGTCCACGTTATAATTTAATTAAAGTAGATAAACGTTAATTAAACATTTTGATGATAATAATAATAAAAATAATTAATAGATATACGATTTGTTTAAAATAATATTACAAAGAGAACATATTCGAACATATATTTGTATTTTTATGTAATATTTCTTGAACTTTATTTTTTCCGTTAATAATAATATTATATCAATGTGTGTGTTATTTCTTTTTCTTTTCACTTGTTTGTAGAATTTTCGATCGACAGGTGTGCGAGTGCTGGAACACCTGCTGACGCAGATCTCGCAGCATTTAATTCGACCTGTTACGAATTCGTAGTAAAGAAAGGTGGATCATTTCAAGAAGCAAGAACTTATTGTCGTGCACGTGGCGGAGACTTGGTTCATGGTTTTCAAGTGAATATTATATATTATTATGTTTTTTTTTTTTCGATGGAATATGATCTATACATTTCTTTTTATTTCTTTTTTTACTATTATTAATTTTTAATCAATCCCTTTGTTTGCAGGGTGTCTCACCGATATTTATTTTAAACAATTTAGAAAGACGAAAGGAAAAATTGAAAACGCAATTGGTATGGATCGGTGCACAAAAAGAACCATTGATAACAGCTAGAACTTGGCGATGGGTTGACGGTAAGAATTTTATATTTGAAATATTTTTTTTGAGACGAATATTCGTTTTTCATCATGACTACATTTTCACACACACGTTAATATATATTTTTCAAATTATATATTTGAACAAAAAATTGTTCTTTTTTATTTTAAATAAAGAAAAAAGCAGCACGCAAAGAGTATGTTTTTTTTTGAGACAAATAATCGTTTTTCATCATGACTACATTTTCACACACACGTTAATATATATTTTTCAAATTATATATTTGAACAAAAAATTGTTCTTTTTTATTTTAAATAAAAAAAAAAGCAGCACGCAAAGAGTATGTTTTTTTTGAGACAAATAATCGTTTTTCATCATGACTACATTTTCACACACACGTTTAGATATATTTTTCAAATTATATTATATTTGAACAAAAAATTGTTCTTTTTTATTTTAAATAAAGAAAAAAGCTGCACGCAAAGTATATTTAACATTTTCGTTAAAAATATTTGTCAAAGATATGAAATGAAAAATAACAAAAAATTACTCAACCGATAAATTTATAAAAAAATTTTTTAAAACGTATTGCAATTATTTTTTTCTCTATTTACCTTAGTGTTTTTTTTTTTTTTTTTTATTTTTCCCCCTCCCACGAGTATAAATCGGCACATTTTTTTTTCCCTTCTCACGATTAAATATACAAGAAGAATAAACGTTCGTGAGAATCGGGACACGGGGCGTTGGGCGGGAGGAGGGTTTGAAGGGAAGGAAATCAAAGTTGAGTAATCGAATGAGAGAGAAAAGATGGAATCGTCCGAAGCCGATCGGATTCGACACGTTGATTATCGGACAATTATGTGTTACCTGAGAATTCGTTTTTGTTTCGTTATCATCGTGACGTGATTTAATGAAATATCATTGGGGAAAATTATACGATTAGCTAATCAAATAATAATCATTGTCAACGTGATTCAATTGACACGTGATTAGTATTAGGTATACATCATAAATAAAAACACGTGTGAAAGTTATTTTATTCGATATCTGACGAAATCTTAATGTATCAATACCACCATAGGTATGACACTTTTATTTACTGGATCCCATGCCAACGCGTGTATGGTGACAAAAATTATTTGATTATTTAATTATTTAATTATCAATTTTTATTTTGAAAGATATCATACATTTGTAAATTACAAAATACAATACAATAATCTATAAATAAAACGAATATTTAATTAAATTTGTTTCTTCCATTATGGATATTTAAATTGTCATATTTTGTAATTAATGTAAATTACAAATAAAACATTTAAAAATTATTGCCGGCTGTGTGTCGGCTAAGAACAAAATGAAAAATATCATTCGAAGTATGAAAAAGGATTCAATTTGATTAGAATTTACCATAATTTAAATTTACGTTAAAGATTTAAAAAAGAAAGACGCTATGAAATAAATACTTTTGTAATTTTTCAAACAGCACTTATTGTTGTTGTAAAATTTAGAATTTATAGTTCGAAAAAAAAACGAAAACTCTCGTTTGGAATGCGAGAAGAGACAAAATATCATCGAATAGAATAAGTATTGAAATATATGAAACACACGTGGGGATAAATATGGCGAGTGTTTGTTATTATTATTATTCTAGGTGAAGTCGTGCAGAGACCATCTTGGGGAAAGGATCAACCGAATAATTATAATGGTGAACAAAATTGCGTTGTACTGGACGGTGGTCGTGGTTGGCTTTGGAATGACGTTGGTTGTAACCTTGACTACCTTCACTGGATTTGTCAAAGCAGTGAGAGTCCAAACAATATATATATTTCTTTTTCTTTTATATATATATACTTTCCATTTCGATAGAAGAAAATAATCAACACACATAATAATTTGCCTTTTGTTTTTTGAAGTTATACTTCTTTTGAAAATAAATTGTATACGATGTACGCGCCGCACAGCGACACAAAATTAACGGGATGAAGTTAGCCGATAATTACGATGCGCGCGCACAATGATATGAAATTAACAGCGTGAAGTTAATCGCATTATAATCGGTTTGGGTTATTGTTCACGTATACCATATATGTTTTATATACACCAAAGAAGTATAATTTCTTACGTGCATTAACAAATTACATTTTTCTATTCTTCTCTACATATATTTATTTTTCATTTTAGGGCCACCAATTTGCGGTAGTCCGGATAAATTAGAAAATACTACGATAATTGGTACAAAAAGAGTAATAGGATCAACGATAGAATATGCGTGTCCAGAAGGTCACATGCTCATTGGTTCGAAAACACGTACTTGCGAATCTAGTGGATTTTGGAGCACGACACCTCCTACTTGCAAATGTAAATGTCTTTCTTTCTTTCGAAAAGAAAAGAAAATAAAATAAAATAAATAAAAGAATCATCAAATCTCGTTGAATTTAAAGTCACGTAAGAGAGAGTGAGTTTCATTCGTAATATTTTTGTTCAGTCGTCGACTGTGGCCCCTTACCCGAGCTTGACAACGGCGTGATCACGTTATTAGAAAGCAGAACAACGCATGGTGCACTTGCTGATTATGCTTGCAACGAGAATTACACGCTTATGGGTGACACCAGACGAAGATGCGGTGACGGTGGTATTTGGAGCGGACATAAACCACAATGTTTGTGTGAGTTGAATTTTCTATTATTTTATTTAAATTTATTTTATTAAATCAGCAACGACAACAACAACGATGAATTGTTTAAACAAAATTACAATTCTAGTCGATTGGTGCCCAGAACCACCAGAAATTAACGGTGGATTGGTCACAATGACCGGAAGAAGAGCTGGCTCAACTGCAAGTTATTCCTGTCAAAATGGATTTATTTTATTCGGTGACAACGTAAGTTATATGATTGTATATTTGAAATCACGTATACTATTGTAATTTAATATTCGAAGGTTTTAACTTGTGATATTGGTGGTGAATGGTCTGGCAAAGCTCCTCAATGTCGTTTCGTTGATTGTGGAACACCTGCGCAAATTGAATTCGGTAGTGTAACTCTTGTCAATGGTACTACAACTGTCGGAAGTTTAGCTGTTTATACCTGTCAGGATGATTATTGGTTGGTCGGTGATGAAAAACAGGAATGCACCAAGGAAGGAAAATGGAGTCACGATACTCCATCTTGCGAATGTAAAATTTTTACCTATTTTTTCTTTCTTTCTTTTTTCAATAAATAAACTATCAGAAAAAATCAATAAACAATTGCTGATATAATTACGACACAGTTAATAATAATATTGTAATATTTTAATTTATTATTGTAAAATTGTGTATCGTAAGATTTTTACTTATTGTTTTTTCTTTCTTTCTTTTCTTTTTTCAATAAATAAACTATTAGAAAAAATCAATAAACAATTGCTGATATAATTACGACACAATTAATAATAATATTGTAATATTTTAATTTATTATTGTAAAATTGTGTATCGTAAAATCAATTTTTCTTATTTTTATATATTCATTATTAAAATCACTATTATTATTATTATTATTATTTGTAGAAATGATATTACAAATTATATATGAAATAAGTATTTTCAGTAATCACGTGCGAGGAACCGGAAGTACCAACTGGAAGTTACGTCATCGGTTACGATTTAAATGTTCATAGCGTGATAGAATATCATTGCGAACCAGGAAATTTACTTCATGGGGAAGCAACTCATACTTGTGGGAAAGATGGCGAATGGACCGGGGATGTACCTACTTGCGAATGTAAATGAATTTAATTATGGGAACGAACAAAAAAAACAAGCACAATTCAAATAAGAATAAATAAATGAAATGTATCATTAAATAATCATTGCTAATGTATCTTTCGTTTATTCGACAGACATTGACTGTGCCAAAGTTTTACCTGTACTTAACGGTACAGTGGAATACGTGAACGGTACTACTCACCTTGGAAGTGAAATAACTTATGGTTGTACTAAGAATTATCGATTAAATGGGGTTTCTAGAAGATATTGTTTGGATAACGGACAATGGAGTGATGCTACACCAAAATGCGAAGGTAAATCAATTAGAAAAAATTATTTATTAAAATATTCTAACTTACACAATTAATTATATAATTGTAAGTGTCTGTGTATGTGTGTATATATGAAGATCAGACACAATCGATAATTGAAATAATAATATAAAAGTTTTTACTTAGTTCTATTGTATATATGTGTGTATGTATACATGGAGATAAGATGATTGCAGTTAAAGAACTAGTTATAGAAGTTTCTTGTATAATAATTCATTGACGAATAAATGTGATCGTATGATTATTATTTCATAGAAATCAGATGTCCCGAGCCAGTTTTAGCAGAACATAGTATTTTATCAGTTACTGGAAACGATCGTATATATGGTAGAACATTAATACGTACTGGTACAGCTGAAAATTCAAATACCGGAGCTACTTCTTACAAGATCGGTGCATTAGCTAAATACAGATGTGAGAGAGGTTACAAGGTCGTAGGAGAACCATTGTCGACCTGTGAAGATAATGGAAAATGGAGTGGTGAAGTTCCACAATGCGTTTGTAAGATATATATATAATACACAATATATTTGATATTCGATGTAACTTAACTTTTCGTTTTCCGAAATCATTTGATATGTGTGATATACATGACTATAGTTATATATAATATTATATCTAACAAAGAAGGAAGATACTATGCTTTAAGAAATGGTATATTGAAGTTAAACGTAGTGTAAAGAGTTTTATCTTATATTTCTATTTTCTTTTCTTTTTTTCGTAGACGTAGACTGTGAAAAACCTGAACATATACAACACGGTCGATATACTTTGACATCAAATGCAACGTATTACGGTGCTGCTGCACTTTACGAATGCGATGGTAACTTTGAATTGGATGGCTTTGCTAGAAGATTATGTTTGGAGAATGCTACTTGGAGTGGTACCACACCTGTTTGTCGAGGTTAATATAAATATACGTCAAATATATAATACGAGATTATAAATAATTGTTTAATATTATATAATCAATATTTTATTTTCTCCTTTTTAATTGATTTATTTTTATATAGAAATCAGATGTAAGGATCCAGAAAAAGGTGGTGTTTTATCAACACAAGTATCAACCCATAGCGTTGGTGGTGTTGCTCATTATAGTTGTCCAAAAGGTTTTTACATGGAAGGCAACGAGACAAGATTTTGTTTGCAAAATGGAACTTGGAGTGATACCACGCCTGCTTGCTTTTGTAATAATTAACACTATACGTTTCATTTATAATTATTCTTCAATAGAATTATTTTCAAAATCGAATATAACGTTTGTTTGTTTAGCTATCGATTGTAAACATCCAGGATCGATAGAAAATGGAAGAGTTATAGTTGTTAATGGATCAACTACTTATGGTGGTGCAGCTGAATACCATTGTCTTCCGCAATTCGAAAGAATAGGACCTTTTCTAAGGAAATGTTTGGATACAGGATATTGGAGCGGGGATGAACCCAAATGCGAACGTACGTTCATTTTCCACTAATAATCATCAAATATAATATATAAATCATTTTATATTCGTTCGATTATAAATTATATATATATATAAATGTATAGTAATTCCAAATGAAGTTGCTGAAGCTCAAGGAGTTGGTACAAGTGTTGGTATTGGGGCTGCAGTGATCATTTTCATCCTAATCATCTTAGGATTGGTATACTTAAGACTGTAAGTTTCATTGATTTCTCAAAACAATTATTTAATTAAATATATTAAATAAATCAAAATAATATTGTATTACAGACGAAAGGCTACACCTGTTAAGAATACAGAAAATGTTCAAGCAGCTGAAAGAAAGGAGGATCAAAATGCAGCTGTTATGTCATACGCGACCTTGAACGATGGGATACCTAATACAATGTATGAAAATGTACCGGAAGAGGGTCTTTACGATAATCCGTATAGCATAAGCGGTAGTATGTATGGGTAAGTACAATTTTCAATATTATTTTTATTACAATTTATTTTAAATGTTATTAATAATGATAATAATATTATAGATATGGAAATACCCGAAGAGTGTATGGTAGAACGGGTCATTACGAAGCTGAACCAATATCAAATAGGAATGGCATAACTATCAATGGTGTTTCCGTACGATAGTTATGTTTAATATACGCTGTCTGTATATTGTTTTTATTTCTGAAGAAAAATCTTTCTCGATGCTTTTCTTCTTCTTTATTCTTTTTCTATTACTTTTTTTTTCATTTTTATTGCGTATCATATATGCAATAAAATAATTTCAAGGCTACGCGACCTTATATGTACAGGATTTATTAATTGTTGGATACGTGAAAGATACCTAAACGGCCTCGTTTTCGCATTATTTATATTACTATGATAATATACGTGTAAATAAACAACACAATGATTTAGATTTAAGAAACGTTCGATGATTGGATCATACGGTTGATAAGAACGATATTATATTGTTCTTTTTTTATATAGAACAAGATCTTTTTTTTTTTTAAAAAAAAATATAACAAAGATGGACGTCGAACGTTCGAATCGATTTGAAAGTTTGGAGTAATAAAAAAAAGAATAAATAAATAAAAAGAAGTAAAAATCGATAGTTCGACGCTTGTCGTGTTGCTTGAAACACATCGATTACGTACTTGTATGATTCTGTATATAGAATGTTCCGATTATATTATAATTCATTGTTTTCTTTCTAGAATTTAAGCGACACGTTGTAGTATAATATATATATACTTATACATATGTCGATATTATGTTTTTTTTTTTTATTTTTATTTTTATTTTATTTCTTCGAGATCAAATGCGAATAAAGAGCAACACGAGTTTGTTTTAAAACAGCCTCTAAGGTTATTTCTTATACCAAATCATCTAAAATTATGATTAGGCATAAAATGTTGTAATATTCATAAAAAAATGAAATATATTAAATATAGATTTATATTAACACACCTATGTGACGTAGAAATACCAGAATACCGTAGAAACAAGCCCGACTATTCTTTCTTGAACACTGAACATCATTTATCACATTTTTTATTCACTTTTTTACAATAAATATTTCAAATAAATAGGAAATATTATATTTAATACGTTTTGAAATAAATTTGAATGTAATTTAGTTCCATCATCGTACTGTAGGTAGCGCTGATTGTCCCCAATAGCGCTATACTCGATTTATTTGTTTAATTCGTTATTTAAAAAAAAAACAAGATTCTCGTGAATTTAATTTGGTATGAAAGTAAGAGTTTAAATTGGTATATATGTACATCTATCAGAACCGATCTTATCCAAATATGGTAATGAATTTTTCAGCGAGAACTTATTCCAAGTATGGTGAAATCGAAGAACTTTAAGATCAGGAACGTAACTAATGATTTCGTATCCCTTTTCATACATATTTCTTGTCAACAAATTTTCATTATAAAATCTTTTTTTATTCTCAAATCAAAATAATATTCTATGCATGGGTATGTTTTTATTTCGAAATGATTTACTTTTTTAAGTTTATAGAAAATTTTTCTGTCAATTCAAAAATTTATTTGTACCCTAAGTCATTATCACGAGATGATAATAAAATTCGAAATAATTGTTTAATAATTATTAAAAAAAATTAAAAAGCTTGTGTAAATATTGGATTGAAAATCTCAAGAAAATAATATGTTTTTAATTGGCCTAAATATTATCGCTACATTGTTTCATGATTACTCACATATAATGTAGCCATAAGATTTCGAATGATTCTCCAGATGGAGTTAGTAGTCCGGGTGTGGTGAATAAACTGCAGTGACGAGTGACGTGACTCATAGTGTTGCACGAAACACAGTCTCTTTGTGGAGTTTCTTTCTTCTTTAAATCAGATTTTTTTATCAGGTGAGTTTTAATTTCGGTTAAAATATTTTATATATTTTAATTAATTGACAATTCATACTAACAATATAAACATATGATTTATATTAAACATTAAAAAATGAACGATATAAATTTGTGTCTACGTTCGTACAGCCATTATTGTTTCGTGACATACGATGTTTTAACTTTCGTACAAATTATTGATCAGATTATAATTATTTCGTTAATAAATTATGAAAAACAAATCTTTGATCTGTCATTATATTGGAATTAATATTCTTATGCCCAATATTTCAGTTATTATTCGATTTTTTTTTTTAAATTTATATGAGATTTGTAAAGAATGACAACGACAGTACAGTGCAGTATATAGGAAAATAAGAACCAGATGTATAAATTAGATTGACGTATTAAGATAAGATTAAGAAAGTAATTTAATTACGAGTCAAATGGTTACATTTTACGAATATTTTGTTAAATAAATTAATGATTATTTCTAATAAATCGATACAAATTTATTCAAATGGTTTAACGAAGATTACTTTATTTCACAGTGTTATAATTTTGTAAAACCCGCGCGACGCCATTTTGGTTTTTTTTCACATTAAATTTAAATTTTACAAGTGTAAGTAATGGTTGGGTAAAAATAAATATTCGTTGTTCCTTTCGTCGCGATTAAAGTGAGTCAAGTTTTAAGATTGTGTTGGAAAAAATGGTGAGTTAATGTCCTCATAATCGTGCACTCGTGTTAGTCATATTATTTTTATCCTAATTTCGGCTACGTCCAAATATTTTGAATTAATTACCCGAAAATAAACGATGACGGTAATAGTATCATGGCAAAGTTACGTGATAGGTAGAAAAAAATTACATTAACAAAGAAGATATATCATATTAGATAGTTTATACTTAATTATTAATAAATGTATAATGTATATATACGTATATATATATATATATCTATTAATCTAATTATATTTAATTATTTGTTTTTAGCCAGTCAACATGTCTGCCCGTAAAACAGCAGGTCGTCGTGCAACTACAAAGAAACGTGCACAGCGTGCAACATCCAATGTATTTGCAATGTTTGACCAAGCACAGATCGCAGAATTCAAAGAAGCATTTAACATGATCGATCAGAACCATGATGGCTTCATAGATAAGGAAGATCTTCACGATATGCTTGCATCTCTTGGTAAATAATAACGTATGCACAAGAGCAAATATATAAATTAATGATTTATATTATAACAAATATTTTTATATGTTATAGGAAAAAATCCTACCGATGAATATCTAGAAGCTATGATGAACGAAGCGCTTGGTCCTATTAATTTCACAATGTTTCTAACTTTATTCGGAGAGAGGCTCCAAGGTACAGATCCTGAAGATGTTATTAAGAATGCATTTGGTTGTTTCGATGAAGAAAACACTGGTCACATAAATGAAGAACGTTTGCGTGAACTTTTGACGACAATGGGTGACAGGTAATTTTGTGATAATAATTCTTCACTTTTTAATGACGTTGAAAAATCTGCAATACTGTAATTATATATTTTGTTTGTATGCTTATAGATTCACCGATGATGATGTGGATGAAATGTACCGCGAAGCACCCATCAAAGGATCAATGTTTGATTATTTAGAATTCACACGAATTTTAAAGCACGGAGCTAAAGATAAAGACGAACAGTGAGCATTTATACATTCTGGTATTTCTGTACATGCGGATCTGTCACTTCTATCATAAAAAGTATTAAGTTCTTCCTTGTTTCTATATATTTTCAAAATATGTTTAATACATTATTTATAAAACATGACATTTGGATTTTACAAATCTTTAGTTAGTGTTACGTTTTCATCCATAACCATGCCATCTAGATTTTTATTCTGTTTAATTTATGCCATGTTGTTCTTAATATATACATATTATATTAGAAAAAGTATATATGACGTTAAAACTTTGGTTATGGTATAGAAAATAAAAAGAGAAAAGGAGATAATATTGTGCATTAAAAAAAGGGGATCAGTAATATAAAAATTATTGAACTCTTTCACCACTTTATTGTGGTGTATATATTATAATATTAATAATAATAATAATAATAATAAAAAACACAACAACAAGGCGATAGATAGGAAATAGATATTTAAGGATATATTTACAATCTTGTAACTGTTGTAGATTTGGCATTTATATTTTAATATAATAATCCACTCTGAATATGATTTAATGACGTTGGACTGCCCTCATTTTTAATTACAGAAAATCCAACGAAACTCTAATTACAATACACGCGAATAGTTACGAATATATAACTAACAAATGATTCCAAAAAACGTATATGTTCTTTCTCGAGTGACATTTCCTCGTTTCTAATTCCATATTACGATTTTATTTATATAACAAATATCAATTTATCCTATGATAGAGAACAAATTAAAATAATATAAAATAGGTAATCTATTTTTATATAACAAAAAGAGTAATATATAACAAGAGATTAAAAGTAATGATAAAACTTCTACATACATATATATATAAATTCTAATACCATCAATTTTAATCTGAATTCTCCATTTTCCTTTATCATAATTGTACAATATTTATTCCAAATGAAAAAAAGTTATCCTACTAAAGAAATAAGAAGAAATTAAAATTTCACAGAACAATATTAATATCACAAAGATCTATATTATCCGATAAATCGAGAAAAAGAAAAAAAAAAAAAAAAGCGAAAATTAATAATTAATGCATACATATATACACAAGGAGATGAAGAAGAAAACAATGATGACAACAACGATTCGGCAAGCATTCGGTGGTGGTCTTAGTTCGTGGGTTGTACTGCGCATGCGTCACCCCACTACCAAGAACGTGTACCGAACGGAGCTGCAGTATCACCTACGTCGTTGACGCGGTAGGATCGGTGTTCTGTTACTTTCTATCTCTTTCTCTTCCTCTCACTCATTCTCAATGTTTTCCCCTACTCTATCTCTATCACTATCTCTTTCTCTCTTTCTCTACCTACCGCGCAACCACCTACTACGTCGCACGCGTCGTTCACGTATATCTTTCTCGCTCTTATAGGCGCATCGTTCGTACCATCTCTCTCTGTTCGTCTCGAAAATAAATAGGACGGGAGAGAGAAGGATAGAAAAGAATATATAGAAAAAGAAATAAGAGAGTAAGAGAGAGAGAGAGAGAGAGAGAGATAGAAAGAGAGTGAACGAGTGAGTCGTGTGTCCGGCAGTGGCCCGGACGAAGGTTGCTGCTGCTGTTCCTGTTGTTCCTGGTTTAACTGTCATTCCTGTTCCTGATTTTTTTTCTACTAATATTACTACTACTATTACTTCATCTTTTTTGATACTTTCTTCTTCCTATTTCTCTCTCACTCACTCATTCATTTTTTAATTTGGTGGTTTTTTTCTTCTTTCATTATCTTACGTCACTCTTCCTCCTCCTCCTCCTCCTCCTCCTCCTCCACCTCTTCCACCACCTTCAATTCCTACCCCTTATCATTCCACCTTCCCTTAAACATCAACTCAGTTCATTTTGACGTTACCTGTAACATATTATTCCCGATTATTATATTTCTTCTCGAAAGTTTGATAATACGAATCCCTTCCCCCCTCCCCCTCCACCCACCACCCACCACCCTTCCTATAAAAATGAATTTTTCTTCTCGCAGAGTGTGTGTTTTAATTAAACTCGGTGTTCGTTCAACTTTATTGTTACTTGGAATCAACAATAATCTCGCGAGTTTTATACTCTCCTCAATTTTCTGAATAAATTAAGAAAGAAATCAAAAAAGAGAGAGAGAGAGAGAGAAAAGGGATTAAATTTTTGTGAAGATAATATTTAATCGAGTGTGTGCGGATATAATACGAAAACGATATAATACGATGATGCAAAATTTTCGTAAAAAGACTATCGTTAATTCTACGTTTTATTATTATTATTATTATTATTCGTTTGAAAACGTTAAAACCAATCCAATAAAATTATTTAATCGAAAATATAATTATCCATCGAGAGAAATGTTTTCTACGAAAGAATACGAACGAAGCTTGTAAAATAAGTGTCCCCCCCCTCCGCCCTCTCAAAATCACGATTATATTATTATTATTATTATTATTAATAATATTATAATATATATTATTTTTCTTGTGAACATAAATTTTTCTGAGACTCGCGAAAGGTGTGGTGCTTTGATATATATATATATATATATATATATATATATATTCTTTGCTTTGTGACGAGAAGAGGAACATTGAGAAATTGTACCTGTGCACCAGGTGTGATTCCAATTAATTCCTCAGCTAAAGGGAATAACTTCAAACGAAACGACACCCACCGAGAGTTGACCGATCAGCTGTTCACCGGGTGACGACGCTTCGATTTCTCCAGGTTAGTAATCAAATCGAATTATCTTTTTAGTTTTCAATTCTTTTTATAACGTGTCAATCAATTATTTTTTTTTTTTTTTCAATTTAAACGAATCGAAATCAATTACAATAAAACGAATCTCTTCGTTATCAAAAAAAAAAAAAATGAATATAATATTATATTTTATTATTTAATATAAATATTTTTGTATTGTATTTTTTTCCAAATATATAAAATGAATTTTTACGAATAGTTTTAGTATTAAATGTTAAATATTAATACAAATTATTTGTCTAAATCTTTAAAAAAGTATAAATCTTTTTTTTTATATATATTTATTTACTATTATTAATTACAATAATAATAATTGCATATTAATTCACTTTTGTGCAAATTAGGTGCTCTTTTTCTAAATTCTTATCTTTCGTTTATTTTAAAGATCGAAAGATTATTATTAAATATTTAAAGGGAATGAAACAAAATAATTTTCCTAATAAGATCCTTTTAATATTTTCTACATGTTATCAAATATTATTGATTTTATTCTTACCGTATTCGTTTTTTTTCTTTAATTAAGTATAAATATTTACTTTCTTAAGAGAGTTTATTATATCGATGACAAACGTTTTGATAACGATCGATAACGATCGATCAATCGATCATCTTTCTAACGATAGGAATGAAACAACACTCTGTGAAATATTATAATAATAATTAAAAAAAAAAAAAAAAGGATATACCATATTATTTTATTTTATTTTATTCTATGGGATAAATCAAATTAACATAAAATTTACAAAAAAATAATAAAAATACAAATAGTTAGAGAAAAAAAATATAAAATGATTGTTACTATTAGAAAATAGTTTAATTATAGTTTTATTAACGTCATCGTAGATTTCTTTTGTCGTTGTTAAAAGCATAATGAAGGAGGGTGGGGGAGGGGGAGGGGTGGGAGGTGTTCAGAGTACGATGCAACTTGATTGAATTTAATCATGTCTGGACTACATCTAGGACACTACTCGATTTATATTAGACTGTGTGACATTTATCGTTCGTATATGTGTACATGTATGCGTGGGTGTGTGTGTATGTGTGTTATGAGAATAATAATCATCGTAGATAAATATAAAATTCGATATTAAAACCTTTTTATTGATAAATTGTAAATTTTGTAATTTTTACGAATTAATACGAATATGTTTGTGTGTGTACACACAACACACACGTGTGCATAAATGCAAATATCCATAAAAATTTATTGGATAATATCAATGGGGGATATTAAACGATTATATATTGATAAATATATATAATATCTCTCGCGCGTTATTTAGATTAGAAATATTTGTCCGATTAGATCATTATTTTAATCTTTTTATCGCATTATGTGTCTATTTTTTTTTTTTTTTATCGATAATATAATATACATTTTTTCGTGTTATATCCGTTCAAGGTCTAAACGAAAAGGCGGATATTCGGTTTTTTTTTTTTAAATTGGGATAATATTTTTTCAAATCGACGACACTTTTTTTCGTGTATTTAAAATTGATAAGAAAAAAAATAATGTCGAGAGAGAGAGAGAGAGAGAGACGATTTTTTAAATTCATGGTAAATTGGATTTTTCGAAATTCGTATCTTAACGCGAAATATTCATTTAAATGCAACCTTCAACGTAATCACGACGCAAATTCGTTTAAATAAAATCGTATCATTAAATTTTTTTTATATTTAATTTTCAAAATTATTTATATATATTAAAAATAATTATTTTTCTCTTTTAATTTTGTAATTGGAGATTTAATCAAAAGATTTTCTTTAGATTTTTCTAATTTTTATATAAAATATATAACTGAAATATTAAAAATAATTTGTCAGAATTATCAAATGTTTGCAATTATTAATTGCATTATCATTTCGATATATACTTTCAGTATATTAATATATTCGATATATATAAATAATTTTAAAGTTTATTTAAATATTTCATACATATATATTACATATTTATTGTATTTTTTATATAGTACATAAAAATGTCATTCATTGTTTTGTCATCGATTGAACCGAAAATATATCCCATATATTTGACACAGTTATATAAAAAAAAAAAAAAAAATTAAAAATTAATCATTTAACTAAATCATTTTTCTTCGGAATAAAATTTATACAAGGAAAAAGAATTTTTTTCTTCTATAAAAAAAAAAAATCAGAATTGCAATTAAAAACTCGAATCGAACGTATTATTTTAATCTCGAAACTTTTTCCTACTTAATCTTGTTTATATTTAAATGAAAATAAGAGAAAAATGACAAATTCGTTAAAAAAACAAATAAAAACGAAAAAATAAGTAGCGATGGTTCTTGCAATGAATGAATTTCATTGGCAACTCGAGTTACCCCGTCAGTTTTCACTTTCTTCCGAGGTACCTCGGACCGGTTCGACGTTCAATCTCGCGTGTCCTGCTTTTTTTTTTTTTTTCTTCTCCCCATTGGTCCCACCGATGTACCTTTGACAAGGATTTGCACTTTTTTTTCTTCTTTTTATTTTCTTTTTTTTTTTTTTTTTTTAAGGGAAACCCACGATACGCTAGATTTCATTTAACGAGTTAACCACTTTCACTTTCTTTTAACTTCCTCTTAGAAGGTAAAAGTTTATCTACTAATTTTAGAAAAATAAAAGAAGAAAAAGAAAAAAAAGAAGAAGAAAGAAAGAAATGTCTTCTTTATTTCCTTTCTTTCTCTTTTAATTAAAATTAAAAAAAAAACACACACAAAAATAACAACAATAAAATAAATAGAAAATTGTAATTTCATTTCCGTCAAATATTATGCTCAATTTTTGATTATATTCGAACACTTTTCTACGTTTGAAAACATTTTGTTTTAGTGTTTCAAATTTTATTCGCGTTCGCGAGATAAAAAAAATATTATATTATTTTTTAGTGCACTCACTTTGAGAACGAATGAAAAAAAATCAAGTGAAAAATCAAAGAAAATATTTAAAAAAAAGTATACACGCACGAATACGAATACAAACATAAATACGAACAAGTATTCGTATCTACACACACATACACACATGTATACTAAGATTGGTCCGGGTTACCTGACCTGTTTTTTATCGACTCTCTTTTTTTTACGACATCGTAATACTTGAAATTTTGGTTGAAAAAAAAAAAAAAGAAAAAAAAAAATAACTAAACCATTACGAATTAGATTCGACGAATTTAAATGGAACGTGTTGTAACTTAAAAAATAAGTTGCATGTAATAAATTATACATTCGCGTAACACAATACGATGTAATAATTTCACGATAATAACAAAATGTCACGTAAAATCACGAGACGAGGTGATTATAATAATTTGAGAATTATTTTTAAATTTTAACACGTATATATATATGTATATATTAAATTGCATATTATTATTGATTAATTCATATACATACAAACACAAATACGTACACATACATAAATATGCACGTACATAATTATCTTTCTGATTTAAATTAACACGATTTGATTTTCGTTATTGTTGTTGTTATTGTTTTTTTTAAACATTGATGAGAAAGCAAATGTATTGTATATTAAATTTCATAGTATTTAATACACGTTAAAAAGAAGCCCCGATGAGAAGTTACGACTGTGGTCTACTATTTGACCTACATTAGAAAAGGTAAACAACACATATATATATATGTTCTATTTTTTTTTTATACGCGATTTAGAATACTTTGGAATTAGGTAAAAAAAGAATTTGGTTTCTTTCGTTGTGTTCACGTAAAAAACGAATAATACTTTTGCGATAATATTTGATTCTTTCATTTTATTACTTTTCTTTTCTTTTTACAATATTATTATATTTATTCGTTAGAATTTTCTTGTTATATTCGGTTCTTAAAAAAAATGGAAGAATACTTTATACGTCATCGTTGTTTTATCTGGAATATAATTAAAAAACGTTACCTCACAGAAATATTTTTATTAATAAATGTAAATACTTTGCATTCATGAAAATGAATAAACGCATAACACATATTCGTACGTATCGTACTTTATATACCATTCTCTTTAAAGAATAATCTATTCATGTATTATTTATGTATATGTGTGTGTTTGTGTGTGTGTGTGTAATGTACGTAATATACTTATCCAATCGTTTGAATGGATGTCAAGAGAAGCCGATCTACTACGTGACATTTTGCATCGATGCAAATAAGATTAAAACAATTTAATCGATATATCACGGATAAATGTCGGATTTATCTTTTTTTTTTTGTTACCCCCATTCATTTATCTCGATTTAAATATTAAATTTATTAATATTAAAGAGAATTACTAAAAAAAAGAAGAAGAAAAGAAAAATATAATAAGTGAAGAAAATAAAACAGTATTATAGTAAAATAGTAAATAGTTTGAGAACTATTTTCTAAAATGTTTTTTATTTAAATGTATTAACGCATACGTACACGTATATGTTACAAAAGATGATAGGATTTATTTTAATATTTTTCTTCAATATTGTTTAATATTTTCATTCACATATTTTCTTTGTTAATTATCTACAAAACAAAATATTATAATAATACTTTACAAAAGATGTTAGGATTTATTTAAATATTTTTCTTAAAAAAAAATATCGTTTAATATTATATTATAATCAAATTTTTATTGCACAACTTACAAAGTTTTTTACAATATATCTTATCATTACTTTACTTATATTTTTTCTCACATTTTTAAATATCGTTTAATTTTTTCATTCATACATTCTCTTTGTTAATTATCTACAAAACAAAATATTATAATAATACTTTACAAGAAGATGTTAGGATTTGTTTTAATACATTACTTCAATATCGTTTAATATTATATTATAATCAAATTTTTATTGCACAACTTATAAAGTTTTTTTACAATATCTTATCATTACTTTACTTATATTTTTCTCATATTTTTAAATATAACATATAATATAAATCTAAAATATTAAAAATATATATATATATATAGAATCATTTATTTTAAATGTGGTACATTCAATTTTATTTTTCGTTGGTTTCAGAACAAATTAAAGATATAATATAAAATATAAAATATAAAATAGAATATATAAATCTAAAATTAAAAATATATATATATATAGAATCATTTATTTTGAAAGTGATACATACAATTTTATTTGTTGTTGGTTTAAGAACACATTAAAAATAAAATATATAAAATATAAAATATAAAATATATATATACATTTTACGAGATTCATTTCGTGGTATAGAAGACAGAGTAGAAGGGTGAGATAACACCGTAAATGGAATCTACCAACATTCTAGGCCAATTAGAGTCCAAGCCCAGGGACGTTTCTAATACAAAGTAGGATTTCAGAATTGACCTGTTAGTTACACGTGTCTCTCTATCTTTCTCTCTCTGGTGTCTGTATGCGTGTGTGTGTGTGTGTATATGTAATAGAACAACGAATGAGAGAAAGAAAGAGAGAAAACAAGAAAACAGAACGTAATACTTTAATTTGCTTATGCGATTTTCTTTTTCTTTGCCTTTTTTTTTTTCCACTGTGTTTCCATAGAATTCATTCGTGATTGCGTTTAAACACACAGTGGGTCATTGTTATAACGTGCTTAATACACGAACGCGTGACCAACTTTAACCTACGTGTATATATATATATTCTATATAAAATGTCGAAGACAAATATTGGCACGAATTAAATTTTTTTAGAACGCATATTTCTTTTTTTTTATACTAAAATCCATTACTTAATTTTTTGACTATAATATAATATAGTATATATATATGTATATGTATTTTTTGAGTGTAGTTTAGTATTATTTTTTTAATTAGATAAATCTAAATGAAGCTTTAATTGGAGTGTTATATAAAAAGAGAGAGAAAAAAAAATTATAATAAATATAATACATAAAAGGCAAAAAGGGGAAGGGGGTTAACGTTTGAAAATAATTGTCAATTATCTTTAAAACATAATATGTAGTAATACTTTACAAAAGATAATAGGATTTATTTTAATATATTACTTCAATATCGTTTAATATTTTTATTCATATATTTTAGTTTTTAATTATCTACAAAACAAAATAATAGTACTTTACAAAAGATGTTAGGATTTATTTTAATATTTTCATTTATATATATTTTCGTTATTAATTATCTACAAAAAAAAATAATTGTACTTTACAAAAGATGTTAGGATTTATTTTAATATATTACTTTAATATCGTTTAATATTTTCATTCATATATATTTTCCTTATTAATTTTTTACAAAATAAAATAATAATACTTTACAAAAAATGTTAAGATTTATTTTAATATTTTCATTCATATATATTTTTGTTATTAATTATCTACAAAATAAAATAATAGTACTTTACAAAAGATGTTAAGATTTATTTTAATATTTTCATTTATATATATATTTTCATTATTAATTACCTACAAAATAAAATAATAATACTTTACAAAAAATGTTAGATATATTAAAATCCGTGTTAATAATATTCTTCTTTCATTATTTAATAATAAATATAAAACAAAGAAATATATATATATATAATAAATAAAATAAAATAATATAATTGAATTATTTGATCAATTTCTGTTGATATTTTATTTTATTCTTCTCCAATAATCTTTCGGGAAAAAGTATAATAAAGCCATGTGGAGGGAGGGAGGTGGAGGGTTGAGTTGTAAATAGGTTTTGAGAAAGATAAGACCAGTCTAGCATGTAACGAGTGGCACATGTCGCGTGTTCATCACGCGAACGAAATTATGGCACACGATCGGTTCCTATGCCACGTTTGCAAATAGGGGAACCAAGTAACAAAGCGTTCGTTGCATTCGAATTTATTCCATTGGGGGGATTGGTTAGGTATGGGAAGGGGAAGGGTGGGAAGAGGAGTTTTACGTCGTAAACAGGAACCCTTGTCTTATATTTCATACACAGATGTATTTGTATATATATATTACACTTCACATAAATTTTCAACGTCTTACTTTGATAACGATTTGGTGATAGATCGATTAACTCGTATATTTTTTTTTTTTTATCGTTATTTGTATTATTCATTCTTCAAGCATGACGTCATAGTTGAAATTAAGTAGCGATTTTAATAATAAGAAATATTATATATTATTGTTAGTGTTACGATACACTTTGATTAACGTGTACGTAATTTATTTCACTTGCTTTAATTTTAAATTAATATTTTTATAAATATATATATAATGCTAATGTATTATATTAATTATATAAAATTTATATATTATTATTAATATATTATATATATTATATATTATTATAAATTATATATATATAATGCTATGTATTATATATATATATTTATAAAATTTATATTATAATATATATAAATAATATAATTTTCATAATTTGGTATTAACCAAATTTCTTTTTTTTTTCTCGATAAATAAAGTAAAAACCGTCCATATGAATGAATAAATAAATAAATAAAATGATTAATATCATATATTTAAAAAAAGCTATAAAACAAATATAATAAATATATTAGAAAATATTTATTTATTTTTTTTTTTTTAACATAAGATTTAAATGAAATAAAAATGTTTACGTGGAAAAGATAATTTTTGATAATTTTGATAATTTTGAATCGTAGATTTTGAAATGAATTAATTGTAACGTTAAAAATTGATCATTATTTAACATTTATTTGAAATCTTTTCCAAGGATATATGATATATAATGTATATTCGCATGATTCTAACAACGTACGGTTAGAAATGGCCGAATATAAACTGGGAAAGTAAATCACACGAAGTTCCTTTGTGGAGAGAAAACCGAACCGAGAATAAGGCCGAAAGCTCCGGCGTCCAATTTCGATGAATTCTCCAGCTTCCTGACAGATTCTCCCCTTATTTCGAGGGTTACCCTTCGTAGTACGAGTACTTTTAGTACCCTCTAGGGACGACCTTTAGATACGTTCATCAAACGTACCATACGACGATTCTCCTTTTTACCTATTTGCTTCTTGCATTTTTATCTTATCTTCCTTTTAATTTTTTCCCATAATACATTTCACTACATTTTTATTATTTTATATATTTATATATATAAAATATAATTATTTAATGTGTGTGTGTGTATAATATGTAAGAAAATTATTTAATATTATTAATATAAAAGTTTTAATATATATATTTTTGTTTTATAAATAATATTATTACAAATTACAAAAATACGAGTAGATAATTTTTAAATATATATATATAATGTTTTATTTTAATTGTATTATTTTGTAGTGTAATATATTATTTTATTATAATTTATGTGTGTGTGTAATAATTATATTACATTTATTTTATTTGATATATATAATATAATTATTAAATGTGTGTGTGTATAATATGTGAGAGAATTATTTAATATTATTAATATAAAAGCTTTAATATATATTTTTGTTTTATAAATAATATTATTACAAATTACAAAAATATGAGTAGATAGTTTTTTAAATATATATATAATGTTTTATTTTAATTGTATTATTTTGTAGTGTAATATATTGTAATAATGTAGTAGTGTAATATATTATTTTATTATAATTTATTATATATATATATAATATATAATTATTTAATGTGTGTGTATAATATGTGAAAGAATTATTTAATATTATTAATATCAAAGTTTTAATATATATTTTTGTTTTATAAATAATATTATTACAAATTACACAAAATACGAGTAGATTGTTTTTTAAATATATATATAATGTTTTATTTTAATTGTATTATTTTATAGTGTAATATATTATAATAATGTAGTAGTGTAATATATTATTTTATTATAATTTATGTGTGTGTGTAATAATTATATTACATTTATTTTATTTTACATTATATTACATTATTACAATAATATTATATATTATAATAATGTATTACTAATAATAACTAAAAATATACTAGTAATATATTACACATTATATTATTTTATCATAATTTTTATTATATATAAATAATATATAATACAATATAATATTATATATAAATATCAAATATATATATTAAATAAAAAAAAACCTGATAAAAATCAGAACATTTTTATATATACAATTTCGAATTAATTTAACGTTTTCCAACATAACATTTTCTTTCAAACTCCACCCCCATAGAATAACGATCAATCCTAATATATATATATACTTACACAGAATTTTATGTTTCCTTTTCTCTTTCTTACATACACGTATCTACCAACGTTCTTAAGTTTATTGCTTGAATCATTATTACACACACATATATATATAACTCGTCGATTAGGCTAATTTTAGAGGGACGCAACGGTACATACACACTCTCTCTCTCTCTCTCTCTCTCTTTCTCTCTCTTTCTCTCGAAACGCACTTCTCTTGCACGAGATGAAAATTTAATCCATCGTGGCCTTCGATGGCGCCGACGATCGATTGTAAAAACACGTAGAGAGAGAGAGAGAGTAAAAGGGGGGAAAAAGGGGGGTTGGGTGAGGGGGTTGGGTGGAGTAAGAAGGGGGAGGGGTGGATGTTAGTGCGTCTGAGTTGTGCGTCGTCGTCGTCATCGTTGTCATTTTTTCGTCTTTATATTACCCCTGCAATTGTAAGAATAAATTATTATTATTATAAATATATATAAGTATAATACACACACGGTTAAGTAATTTAATTATTGTATTATTATATCTTATTATCTGTAATTGCATTTACAACAAATTTTTCATATCTTTACGTTATAATAATGTCTTTATATTAGAAAAATTTGTTTCTCAGATTATAAAATAATATAAAATATTATTATATATATTAATTATTATATTATTATATTATAAATATATATATATATATATATATATATGTGTTTTGTGTAGATTAAACAAGTTTTTATATCTTTACCTTATAATAATGTCTTTAATACAAAAATTTGTTTCTCAGATTATAAAATATATAAAATATTATTATATATATTAATTAATATATTATTATATTATAAATATATATATATGTGTGTTTTGTGTAGATTATTTAAATGAAATATGTTATACTTTAATTTAAGATAAAATTCTTTATATCTTTATTAGTATTATTCAGATTAATTATTGTTTTTTAATATATTTGAACAATATTATAATTGTAATAAATTTAAATTGATTTTAATATTATTAAATTAAATTAAATTAAAATAAAAAGGGAACTAAGAAATCTAAAATAAAAATGAGTAAAATTATAATTGTCGTTAGAAAAGAAAAAAGGATACTCGTATAAATGTTGCAAACAATTATATTCGTATATTTTCGATAGTAATAAAAAGAAAAAAAAAAGGAGAGATCCAACATTTGTGTTGTCCTAGTTTCTCAAATGAACAAAAGAAAGAAATGTCTAGAAAATTTTATTCGTAAAAAGACATTTAAAATTCTACTTCGTAAAAATGGTCTAAAACAATAGAAAGAAATGAAGAAAGTAAAATAATAAGAAGAAGAACAATAACAACATATTATTATGGACAAAATGAGATACGGTAATTCGTTTTTAATTATCATCCACCTAGAAAATAAATTACTATAATATTCTTATACGTTCAAAAAAACAATCTCCTATTATTCGTTGAAATAAATGAATATTCTCTTGACAAAAAAAATAATAAAAAGAAACTGACTAACTGCGTGCGTGAGAGATAGAAAAGAAAAGAAAAGAAAAGAAAAGAATGAAATTGTGTTATTCTTACGAATGTATGATAAAAAATGACAAAGATAGAGAATTGCCAAGAATATTTCCCTAGTCATATATTTTTCCCCTATATCCTATTTGTTTTCTCTCAAACGCAGAGTTAACAATTCGGGTCACCCGGTATATAGGACGACCTGGTTGAGATTTTGAAAACGTTTCCAGAATTTCTAGACTACTATAACTACTACCACTACTACTTACAACTACTACAATATTACTACGAATACAAAAAAATAAAATAAAATAAAAAGAAACATGATGTACGATTATTATAACGTTGAAAAATCTTTTTCCAAGAGTCAAGCAAGCAAACACACCAATTGTAATACCCTGACCATGTATATATATATATATATATATATTCTTGATATACATATATGTATATATATATGTGTGTGTTTATACGTATCTGTTAGTGTAACTGGGCGCACCCTCGAAAACTCGTACTTGCGAATGGATAGATGGATGGTAGGCGGCAATAAAATGTCGTAAGTCAGCCGAGGGTGTTTTCTTCATTCACCCTTCTCCCCTCACACCCTCTTACTACTACCACCATGTATTTCCTTTTCCTTTCTTTCCATATTTCTATCTTTATCTAATGCACTGTATCATGCAAACAGAGAAAAAGAAGAAGAATAAAATCAGAACGTAGGTCTAGGTAAAAGTTGAGGGGAATTGTGGAAGCATCGAACACTGTTAGGAAGAATGAAGGGGGTGGTAGGGGAGTTGAGGGAGGTTTGGTGAAGCAGGGGGACAGGGGTAGAAGGGAGTGAAGGGTGCACCCGCGTTTACAACGAACCTTTTTATCTGCGCAAGCGCCATATCGATTTCTATTCGCACACCAGTTTAAATCATTTCCTTGTGTACGTATGTAATATATATATATGTATATGTATGTGTGTGTATGAATATGTGTGTTAGAATGTGTACATGGGATAGTTATACGTTTCCCCCATCATCATCCCCGTATCCACAACGATTCTCTTCGTCGTTTAATGGACGATCAAGAGAGTTGTCCTCTTCTTCTATTTTCTACATCGAAAGTATCTTCTATTTTTGTTTATTTTCTTTTGTTGTTTTTATTGGACTTGTACTTGTACTTGTTGTTGTTTTATATTATTTCTTATTTTTTATTTTTATTTTTATTTTAATTTCTTACTTCTTTCTTTCTTTCGTTTCTTTTACAGATCGAAATGTTGTATCTTTTTAAATCAATTTTTAATCGAATTTGTTTCTTTTCTTTTGTTGTTTTTGTTCTTGTTCTTGTATTTGAACTTGTTCTTGTTGTTTTATATTTTTTCTTATTTTTTATTTTTATTTTAATTTTAATTCCTTACTTCTTTCTTTTGTTTCTCTTACAGATCGAAATGTTGTATCTTTTTAAATCGATTTTTAATCGAATTTGTTTCTTTTCTTTTGTTGTT
>JACGWG010000024.1:919197-932987 GCA_023678865.1 Polistes exclamans | reverse complement strand
TTTTTAAATCGATTTTTAATCGAATTTGTTTCTTTTCTTTTGTTGTTTTTGTTCTTGTTCTTGTACTTGAAATTGTTCTTATACTTGAACTTGTTCTTGTTGTTTTATATTTTATCTTATCTTTTATTTTTATTTTAATTCCTTACATTTACTTCTTTCTTTCGTTTCTATCACAGATCGAAATGTTGTATCTTTTTAAATCGAAATCATTTTCTTTTTATATTTCTTTTCTTTTTTTGTTGTTTTTGTTGTTGTTTTATATTTTTCTTATTTTTCCTTATTGTTTCTTTTTATTTTGATTTCTATTTTTATTTTTATTTTAATTCCTTACTTCTTTCTTTTCTTCGTTTCTTTCACAGATCGAAATGTTGTATCCATAGTAGAATATTTTTGTATCGAAATATTTCTCGATCGTTGATTTTTTGTCGTACGATTTCAAATCATACGAATCACCTAATACACTCCTCCCCTTCTCTCTTTCTTCCTATCCCACCCCTCCTCCTATTATTGTACATTTGTAATTGACTGATTACACACACCCACTGAATTTCTTTTTTATTTTTTTTTACACAATTATAATTAAATAAATAATTATATTATAGATTTATATAATTAACCGTAGTTCTTTCTCTTTTTCATTTTTTTTTTGTTTTTTTTTTGTTCACGCGTAGAATTCGTTCGATGGGGGTTTTTTTTTTTAATTAGAATCGATTAGACAACGATAATAATAATTAAGTATATATGTATATATATATATATATTCATACATATATTTGATATTATTTTTTGTTCATTTTTATTTCATTATTTCTCAAATCTCATATGGATAATAAATTGTCAAAATTTTATTGTTCACATTCGTCATCCCACCCAATCTTCCTATTTCATTTTTTTTTTCTTTTCAAACTCATAATCTTTCTCTCTGTTTTTTAATTTCCTTTCTTTTATATTTTTACATTATGTGATACCAAAATGAAAATATATCAATTTTATTTTTCATTGATAAAACGTATTACATTCTTAACATTTGTCAAAGATATTTTACCAATTTACCTTTAACATAAATAAATCAAACGAAAATATAAACCTATATATATGCACATGCAACTATTGCAATAATTTCGAATGCATACACGCATCATGATGCATTAAGAATACATCAAGAAAAGATAAAACACTTTTAATTACACCATAACACAAAAAGTTAATAATAACAACCTCACATTTGCTGTAATAAAAAAAAAATAAGAAAACAAATCCTACGATTGAGAAGAACAACAAAAAATTATGAACAAACGTAAAATTGATTTTCAAATAAACAATTAATTTTCCAACAAGATTTTCTTTACAAATGTGTTACGAAAAATGAAAAGAATGAAAAGGCATAACAGGAGGAGGTGGAGGAGGTGGAGGAGGTGGTAACAGATGACGTTCATCCGTATCGAAAGAAGGATGGGGGAGGAGGGGTAGACAGGGGGGCCAGGGGGAGGAGTATTTTTAACCTGACGATACTGTCGATCGATGCTACGATCCACTCTGCTTCCGTTTCTTTTTTCCCCATATCCGTTAGATAAAATTAGCACTAGAGTTTTAAATGTTTTCTTTCCTACTACCGATCATACCTTTCCACCTCCACCACCTCCTCCTCCTCCCCCCCCCCCCTGTCACTCATTCTTTCTCTTTCTCACTCTGATTCGTTTCGTTTCTTTTTTAGTTTTTTTTTTCTTCTCTTTTATCTACGTTAGTTTAATCTCGTATCGATGATTAGGGTTATAAAATGATGAATTAGATTCTTATCGTTTCTGATAATGTATCATATATATATATATAGTTTGATATATAATGGAGACAACTCTTTGATCGAGTTATTATCTAATTTATTTATTTTTTCTTTTCTTTTTGTTTTTTTTTTTTCTATTGTTACGTTCCATTTCACGTCATTCTTTTGTTTTTAATTATTATTGTTGTTGATACTGTACACGTCATCGCAAGATATCATAGTTAAATCTTGACAAACCCTTTTTAGCACAGGGACCCTTCTAACACGTTTCATACAGGCCCTTTTTCTAATAACCATCAACACCCTGAATAAACCCTACTGTTTCTTTACTTTTCTATTTTTATTTTGTTTCTAGAAACGAATGGGGAAAATATTTTAAATTTTAATTTAATTAATATTTAGATTTCAATGTATATATTTACAATATATATTTTCCCAGTTATTATTTATCTGTAATATTTGAAAATAATTTCAATACTAGATTTAATTACTTATTATTCCTTATTAACATGAAAATTATATACAATTGTTATTAATGTTATGTTTTTTCAATAGTTAGAGATAATTATTATTTATTTCAAATAATTGAAAATATAAATTCAATACCAGATTTCATTACTTATCATTTGTATTAGCTTGGAAAGTATTATATATATATATATATATAATTGTTATTAATGTTTTGTTTTTTAAATAGTTACAGATGATTATTATTTATTTCAAATAATTGAAAATAAATTCTCAATACCAAATTTCATTACTTATCATTCTTATTAACATGAAAATTATTATATATATACAATTATTATCAACATTTTGTCTTTTAAATAGTTACAGATGATTATTATTTATTTCAAATAATTGAAAATAAATTCTCAATACCAAATTTCAATACTTATCATTCTTATTAACATAAAAACTATATACAATTGTTATTAAATCATTTTATCTTTTCAAATAGTTAGAAATGATCGATAGAAAAAAGAAAAAAGAAGAACATGATTTTATTTATTAACCAGGGGGCCACACCTAATCGTGAAACGACTGGGCGTGATTCTTTTTTCCTGGGAATGCCAATAATGAAATCGGATCGGGTTTGCTAGAATCGTCAGGTTCACGGGCCACCGATTTCATGACAATACCAAAAGTATAAGCCCAGACGAAAAGGGTGGAAGTGGTAGAACAGTATGGCGTTTGCGCCGTAGAATAAGGGAAAGGGAAAGGGAAATAGGACTGTATTAAGTGCTTGAAATTCAATGCGATGACAATGACGACGACCTGCCCATCCTGTGTTCTGTGTCTCTCATTTTCTTTCTCTTCTTACGTCATCCTATATCTCTCTTTCTCTGTCTCTCTTTTTGTTTTATTTTTCTTTTTATAGTGTAGTATATTAACTATGTTGTGTAATATGTTCAATTGATCAATTATAGTAACACGAATATAATTTGTATCATTTTGTGTGAATTTTTATTTTTATTATATTTTAATTTTATTTTATATTTAATTTATATATTATATTATTTTTGTATTAAAATTTTGTCTTAATATTAAATATTATTTTAATTTATTAGTTTAATTATATAGTTTAATTTATATATATATATATATATTTTTTTTTGTTTAAATTTTATTTCATATAATCGGAAAAATATAACAGATTCGTTATTTGTCACGAATATAATCTGTATCATTTGGTGTGAATTTTTATTTTTATTATATTTTAATTTTATTTTATATTTATAATTTATATATTATATTATTTGTATTAAAATTTTTTCTTAATATTATATATTATTTTAATTTATTATAATATTAAATTTTTATTATATATTTAATATATTTTAATTTATATATATATATATATATATATATATATATATAAATATTTGTTTGTCACGAATATAATCTGTATCATTTCTAATTTTTATATTTTTAAATATATGTATCATATATTTATTATATTTTATTTAATTCGTTATTTGTCACGAATATAATTGATAATCATTTTTTTTTTTCTTTTTTTTTGGAATCAGGATAGGATCCACAAATAATATGTTTACAAATTTTTTAAATAATATTGAAATTGAAATTTTTACTTGTTTTCAACGATTATTAGTATTATTTATCATGCTTATTTGAAACATTATTTATCCTATTATATATATATTTTAAAATATCATTATTAGCAGTTGCTGAGCAGTTGCTGAGGTAGTCCCCAGTAAGGGACGAAACGTCCAACAAGATCAAAATAAATTGTTCATAAAATTTATTAACTGTCTTCAATTTCCCTTGATTTAAAATATATAATAATATACGATTGAGACAAGAATATTGATTATTAAATTATTATTACTATTTATATTTGTTATTCATACTAAATAAATCAATGACCTAACCACGTCAGTTTATAAACCCTTTCCACTCAAGAATAATAATTTCAAATAATGATCAAATATTTCCTACCATTACCAAACATATTATAAATTCATAATCACAATCACATTCAACAAAAATTATACCTATACAAAATTAAATTTTATCTCAAAAAATTCTCCCAAAAAAAAAAAAGAAAAACATATCAATAATTTCGAGTTCGTTAAACACATTTAAAAAGACTTTTACTTGTATCAGAATAAACATTTTTTAACTCCCACGTCTTCGTTGAATTATCGTAACAACACCCACACACCTACACATACGTTTTAAGAGAAAGTTGACGGTGAAATTGATGTATAATATGATTTATATATATATAAAAAAGAAAAAAAAAACCTAAGATACAGTAAGATTAGAATTAAAGTTAAATGTAAGTAAATAACCAAGCATTAAAATGAGTTACTCATTTCCATGATAATGTGATTTAAAATAAAACGAATCGTTCGTAGATCATCGTATAATACTCCAGTCAGGCTATCTAATTCTGGCTACTGACCTAACTCACTGCCAGAGTAGAAACGTTTTCACGTTTAGTTACTCTGATATAGAACGAAAACTCTTGGCAATATTCTTTGACTGTGGGGCCCCGTTAACTTACTGTAGTTAGTTGCGTGGGTGGTTTTAACGCGTAACGATTTCTAAGCGAATTTCCTGGAATGATCTATCCTTGTTTACGTTAGAAAAATACACATACACATACATACACTTATACATGTGTCAGAGTATATAGGAGGGAAGCAAAAGAATAGAATTAGAAAAAGAAAGAAAAAAAAAAAGCATAAGTTTTATCGTTCATTTGAACAATTCTTTTTTATTATCAAATTAAAAGAAAATTGTTTGTTGTAAAGTAGATATGAATATTTTGTGATTTTGTTAAAAGGTAAATTATAAAATTAGGATTTTTTATTTTGTGTGTGTGTTTTTTTTTTATTTAAATATATATGATCAGTAGTTTTGTTTTTCAGAGCTTTTTGTTCAGCATTCTTGTCATCAAGCTTTTATCATTAATTTTGTAAAATTTACTTTATCAATTAATTATTTTTCTAATTGATATATTAATTATTTGTTTCTCTTTTCTTTGATTTTATTTTCTGTTAATTTTTTATTAAATATTGAATTTTTCATTGCATTGAACACAGATATAGAAATTTATTATTGAACATATATAGAAATATGTGTGTATAATCGAGTTAATATATTAAAATTAATAATTATTATTTAAAATATATATAAATATACATATGTAACATATATAAATTATTCACATATATAGAACACATATAGAAATAGGTATAATAGAGTTAATATATTAAGATTAATAATTATTATTTGAAATATAAATATATATATATTATATTATTCACATATGTAGAACATATATAGAAATATGTATAATCGAGTTAATATATTAAAATTAATAATTATTATTTGAAATATAAATATATATATATTATATTACTCACATATGTAGAACATATATAAAAATATGTATAATCGAGTTAATATATTAAAATTAATAATTATTATTTGAAATATAAATATATATATATTATATTACTCACATATGTAGAACATATATATAAATATGTGTGTGTGAATAATTATTATTTGAGAAATATAATATATATATAATATAAATTAATTGATGCATTTTTTGATTGAACAGAAAAATTGTTTTCAAAATTGATTTAATCATATTTATGATTTAACGAACAGATTGTATAACAGACAAAGTAATATCGTTTAAATTTGAAATAACAATTTAAAATTGAAATATATTGTTCATCGATAACAATTAACAATTGTTAACACTGGAAGATGTTTTATTCATTTGTACAACATTCGTATCTAACTATAATCAAAAAATTCAGTGAAATTCTTTTACATGATGTAACGTTTAGTATAACACATACGTACATTGATCGTAATATCCGAAATATAGTAATACATTACTTCCGTGAATGAAAATTAAACGTCCATGGGTTAGTTGAAGTAAACCAAACGAAGTGTAAAGATACGGAATAAACGACCAGTTGACCTTTGTAATCCGATCCTATTGGCTTTGGTGACATCGAGCCTTGGCTATTGGCAAACCACAGGGAAAAACTGGTTCCCGTTTGAGGCGTTGAAAAGTATACCCATTTTATATTTCTTTTATTTTTTTTTATTTGCTTTTTTTATATATATCTTTTAGATTATCTTCCCTTTCCTTTTTTTTTGATATTTTAATTCTCAATTTTTTATTTCTAGATTTATTAATAACAAAATAATTACCCATTTTATGTTTCTTTTCTTTTTATTTTAATATCTTTTAGATTATCTTCCGTTTCCATTTTTTTTTGTATTTTTTGTATTTTAATTCTCAATTTTTTATTTCTTGATTTATTAAGAAAAAAATAATTACCCATTTTGTTTCTTTTTTTTTTATATATATATATATATATATATATATATATATCTTTTAGATTACCTTCTCTTTTTTTTTTTGTATTCTTTTTGTATTTTAATTCTCAATTTTTTATTTCTAGATTTATTAAGAAAAAAAAATACCTATTTTGTTACTTTTCTTTTTATTTAAAAAAATTTTTTTTTATATCATTAAGATTGTCTTCCCTTTCCTTTTTATTATATATATTTTTTTTTTATTGTAATTCTCAATTTATATTTATCTTCGTGAATTATAGAAAGAAAACAAAAAGAAATGGAAGAATTCTTTTGTCTCGATATTAATCGTAGAAAGAAAAAAAAGTGAATTATTAATTTTTTTCGTTGGAAAAAAAAACAAAATTGATGCGATCAATTTGATCTTAGGATTGCGATTAATGATTTTCCAAGGGAAAATTTATTCTACGTTATTATGTGATGACCCATAGTGCAGAGAGAAGAAGGCAAGATCCGAAATAACTGGGCACGGTCGTGCCATGCATCGCTTCCTGAACCACTGAAATTCTCAAGCTAATCTTATTCGAATTATTTTCGATCGAAGTAAATAGTGGAAGGTATAATATTATGACACCCACCCCACCACCCACTTCCCTTGACACCTTCATGATTTTTATTTAAAAAAAAAAAAACATTTGATTAATGTCATCGTGCAATTTTTATGCGAAGTTTTTCTTTTATAAACAATTTATAAACTTTTTGTTTCATTTAATATAATAAATTACGAAAATTTTACAATAATTTAAAATAATATTAATAATATTAATAATTATATAAATAATATTATATAAATATTATTATTATTATATATTATTATATATTTAATATTATATTATTATTATTAATTATTATTAATATTATTATATTTATAATATATAATATATAAATAATTTTTTTATTATTACGAAGATTCTTTATGTGTATCTGAAAAACAAAAAAAATATATTTTAAAATTTCTCATACTCGTTAAATTTGGATATAAATTATTATTTTTTTATTCTTATGTGTTTTCACGCCTGTTTGAATTTTCTTTTTCTTTTTTTATTTTGTATTAGGAGAAAATTCGATTGAAAAAATATTTAACGAGTTATCATTGAGTTTCTTATCATTAAATGTAAAATAAAATTAAATCTACGAATGTGAGATCAAATTGATTGGTATAATTGTAACTTTGTTGACTCATATCATTCATTCATACTTGCAATAATTTTTTTTATCGATGAAAATACGATGAACTTTATTGAAAATAACAACGAACGCTACCAATCATCATGATTATCTTTTTGTTCTTATTCTTCTATTTTCTCGTTCCTTCTTGTTTCATTATATTTATCCAGTAATTCGCGTAATGTATTATCATTCTACTATTATTTGATTTAGGTATGAAAAGGAAGTATAAGTCTATTAGATTATCGTTGCATTTAACCTAAGCAATTCTGCCAATTGACTCGAGCACACCCACGATCTTTAAGAAAATGTCGAATAGGAGGACGTGTTCCGTTTATATTTCACTGTATTTTATCCGCATTCCTAAGAGGTGAATTAAATTAACTTTTAGACATAATTTATTTCTCACGCGCACATATACACGAATAATTTTATTTATATAATACAATATTAACATATATTATATATATATATAGAAATTAGTTATATTTAATTAATTTTTGTATAATTTTTTCATTTAAAATATTAAACGTTATAACTGTTCATTTTTTATTAGTATATATTTTATTAATTAATAATAAATATTTATTGTATAAAATTAATTATATCGATATATACGAATAATGTTTAAGTATATAAATAATTAAATATCAAATATTAAATTGTTTTAATTTTAAATTTGATTTGATTTGTATGCACTATTATTCTATCCTGAGAATACTAATTTAATAAATGTAAAATATTTATAAAAAAATATAAACAAAGATCTACCTTTAGGTAAATTTATTTGCCAACAAAAAATGTATTCATAATATACATCACATTTTGCATATTATTAATATTTTTGTTGTAATTAAATAATAAGTATTTTTTATTAAATTAATTTTTCATGAAAAGTAAATATTTTTTGTTAACTTATATAGAAATATTTTATTAAATATAAAAAATAAACGTTTGATCGGTATTAAATTGAATTGTTTTCATTTTTAATTAATATTACTTGTATGCACTATTATTCTATCATAAATACTAATTTAATAAATGTAAAATATTTATAAAAGAAAAAATAAACGAAGATCTACCTTTAAGTAAATTTATTTGTCAACAAAAAATGTATTTATAATATACGTCACATTTTACATTATTTATATTTCTTTTCTTATAATTAAGTAATAAGTATTTTTTATTAAATTAATTTTTCATGAAAAGAAAATATTTTTTATTAACTTATATAGTAATATTTTATTAAATATAAATAACGAACACGTGTATGGATCGGTATCAAATATTCAATTGTTTTTATTTTAAATTTGATATTTAATTATAAATATTCTATATCCTGATCTTATATATAAATACCATAGACACAATACACATACGTACTTACATAAGTATTATATGAAAGTTGTGTTGAGAAACGATCGTATAAAGAAAAGCATTCGAATGAAATGATCTATATCCAAGGAATGATCTATCCAATACGATAGCGATCAGAAACGTTAATCATCGATGACGCTAACGAGTATCGATAACGAACGCTTTAACAAGATGATATTTTAAAATCGTAAAAGCGGAAGAGTTAAACCTCATCCAAGAACATTGGAACACCATAAAATAAGAGAAATCACAAACCAGAATGACCAAGGTTTTCTTTTTTATATAAATAAAAAATTCCAATTAAAAAAAAAACAAATGAAAAAGAAATCTATAAGAAGGAAAAAAAATCGAAATAAAAATACAACAAAAAGGAATTGCATGTTGCACTCGAGTTACAATAATTAACAAGTATATATGTTACCGTTAATGTGCACATTACCTAACTAATCTACGAATTTAAATAATTTGTTCCGTTAAACGTGAAATAATCCAAAATTTTCTACATTTTATTTAAATATTTTTCGTATCGTTAAAATAAGATTTACTTGTCGTAGAAATATTTTTACATTGAACAACAATAAAACAATCCTTTTGGTACCCTATACAAGGTATCCACAAAATAGGTGTGTTTTTTTGTAAAAACTAATTAGTATGCGATTCTAAGGTGTTTAAACTATCTTTAGATTTGTATTTAACGAGTAAGCATAATTTTATCATACGTTTTCTTTTTAATTGTAATAATATTAATTTTTCCTATTATATAGTGTTTTTTTTTTTTCAATCAATCAATAATTTGTTCTATTAATTTAATTTTGTTTTTGATCATTCGATCGTATTATATTTGATACTCTTTAAATATCGAAATATAAATAAATATCACATTATGTTAATTTAATTTATACAAAATACAATGTTGTTGTTCATGTCAAAATTTTATTTTCACTTTTAACGAATACTTATTAAATAATATACAAATTACTTAGATAATTTGACAAATGAAATAATTTTCGATCACGTTAATTAATCTTCACGTTACTTAAATAATTTGTTAAATAATTGATTTTTTTTTCTTTTACATACTTTAACTTTTATAGAGAGAAAAAAAAAAGAACGTGGGAAAAGGGAATTTGTTTTTTTCTCGTGACCGTTCGTGAATAATGTTTTCAAGGTCAAGCTTATGTTACGTTGGCGACAACACGACGCGAATGTGTCGCGTGCAAGATTAACGAAGTCGTTACGGATATGCATGCAAATATGCAACCAGTGGGGTGGTAGAAAAAGGGGGTGGGGGAAAAGAAGGGAGTATATCTGATTGTTAATCAAAAGTAAGTCGTTTGAAAATTTCATATTTAAAAAATTATCAAAATAAATTATTAGATTATTAGAATTGTTCAAAAATGATCATGGTTTGCAATATTTATATTATAAATCTTTAATGATTAATATGTAATTGAATGAGATTAATAACGTGTATATGAAAATAATCTCAAACACACACACACACCCTGTATATAAATATATATAATATATAATAAAAATATATTAAATATAATTATTATTAATTATTATAAATTAATTATAAAATATAAATATATGCATATATATGTATGCATATATGTGTATGCATATACATGTATATATATATTAATTATATATATTATTTATATATATTTAATTATATTTATTATATATATATTAAATAATTAAATAATATTAGTTAATATAATATAATATATATATATATATATATTATTAAATATATTATTTATATTTAATTAATTATATATATTAATTTAATAATTATATAATTAATTATATAAATATATATATATATATATATATTAATATATGTGTGTGTAGGTATGCTAATAATGTATGCATGAATGTATGTATGCACGTATGCAAGAATGTATCTGAATATGTATGCACTTATGTAGGAATGCATGTAAGTATGTACGAATGTATTTACGTATGCAGATAATATTTACGTGATAAAATTTAAGCTCGTATTCTCTCTCTCTCTTCTTTCTTAAGTTTTCCCTTGCATAGCATATTTGCAAAAAAAAAAAAAAGGACAGAAGAAACGAAATACAAAAAAATTCACTGCAGAGAGAGAAATAAAGAAATACGAGAATAAATTCCAATCATTCTTAACATACATATATACGTGGTATTATTATATATATATATATATGTGTGTGTGTGTGTTACTTTGTATTAATTATTATTTAAAGAAAAAAAAAAAAAAGAAAAAGAAGGAACATGAGGCACGTGTTTCTCGCACCCATCAGAGAAATATCAGCAAGTGAAATGAAAAAAAAAAAAGAATGTGAGGGTGGTGATGAAAGGTGAGAGGAGGGTGTGGGAAGGGGGGGTAAGAGGTGGAGGAAAAGATGAGAGGGGCCTCGAGAGAGAATTTATAGATTCCACGAGATGCCTTTTTTTTTTTTCTTCTTCCTTTTTTCTTTTTTTTTTCTTTTTCTTTTTTATTTTTCCTTGTGTGATGAAACTCGATGAAAGGAAAACGGGGAAATATTGTAAGCAACGGTATCAGCAAGAGCAGTAATCGGTAACTAAAAAGGTTGTTGTTGGAACGATTAGAGAAGACAGAAAAGAAGAACCCCTTCTCTTCGTTGATTTCGTTACTTACTAACGTAATGACGTCTCTTAACACGTCGTAAATCTTTCCTAACGGAAACCGAAGATGATCGTATATAATACCGTGAGATAATGTATATTATGTATAGGATCATTTATTACTTTTGAAAGTGGTACATTTAATTTTATTTTTCGTTGGTTTGAGAACACATTAAAAATATAATATATAAAATATAAAATATATATATAATCAGATTTTTATTGTACAACTTATAAAGTTTTGTACAATGTCTTATCATTACTTTACTTATATTTTTCTCAACTTTTTAAATATAAAATAAAATATAAATCTACAATATTAAAAATATATATATAGAATTATTTATTTTGAATGTGGTATATTCAATTTTATTTTTCGTTGGTTTGAGAACAAAAATTAAAAATATAATATAAAATATAAAATAGAATATACATATATAAATCTAAAATTAAAAATATTTATGTATAGAATCATTTATTTTGAAAGTAGTACATTCAATTTTATTTGTCGTTGGTTTGAGAACAAATTAAAAATATAATATAAAATATAAAATATAAAATAAAATATATAAATCTAAAATTAAAAATATATATATAGGACCATTTATTTTGAAAGTGATACAAATAATTATATTCAATAATAAATATCATTATGAAAAATTACATATTTTGTATTAATTCAATTTCGTTTATATATATATACAATTCCCATAAAATATAAATTTAAATATTGATTTACACATATTTAAATAAAAATATATATATAAATAAATATATTTCTAAGTAAATATATTCAATATTTAAGACAACAACCAATGAGACAATTCAAAATATATGTATACCTAATACAATGATTCCTTAAAAACTTTCCTTCAATCTATAAAAAAGAATCTGAAACAATTATAAAACAAAATTAACCATGAAAATTGAAAAAGCAAAAATTCACCCCCAATAAAACACAATTAACAGATTGACCGAAATCCCTGCGAATATTTTAATTTAAAATACAATAAAATAAACGAACCATCGCGTGTCATATTAATTCTATTAAAACTCTTCCAATGATCCTACATCATAAAAAAATGAAACAAAAAATTATTGCCATAATAATAATAATAATAATATAATCTCGCAAATAATCCTAATAAAAATCATCCCCATGAAAGGCTATCGATTTTATTATTTTTTTTTTCTTTCTATAACCATCGAACTACCACATCATCATTGTCATTGAAAAAAAAGAAAAAATAAGAAAAAAAAAAGAAAAACAAAAGTTCGAACAACACAACAACTCGATGAGAATCGCTTTTCATGCTTTTCTTTACAAAGTACAAGTAGTAGCAAAGTGGATATAAGTTTAACAGTATGCATTTATGTGTATGCATGTGTATGCATGTGTATATATATATATATATATATAAGAAAAGGTGTGATAGGGGCGTGGGGGGATGGTTCTGTGTTCACTCGCATATCTTCCGGGTCATAATGCCAGCAGACAACGTCTCGGCACATAGACGTTTCCTGGCACCCAACCAGCTACCAGAATCCGTACAGGTTCATCCATACGTGTGTATGGGAGTACCCTTTCTAGTACCTGATTTTACCCTATTTCGATGTACTTTATTATTTTCTTCTTTACTTCTTCTTTTTATTTTTTTTTATTCTTTTTGTATTTTTTATTCGATTTTTTCAACTCATATTTACATACGCGATGTTTATTATTAATTATATATGAAATAATTGGGCCCAATGTAAAGTTTAGTTATTGTATTATTATTTTTATATGAAATATTAGAGGCTCAATGTAAAGATTGTTATTCTTGTATTATTATTTTTCTATGAAATATTTGGGGCCCAATAACAAAGTATAGTTCTTGTATTATTATTTTTATATGAAATATTGGGGGCCCAATAACAAAGTTTCGTTCTTATTTTAATGCAAAAAGTGGTA
>JACGWG010000024.1:903245-915378 GCA_023678865.1 Polistes exclamans | reverse complement strand
ATTAATAATTTTCTTATCAATTGTAAGTATTTAGTAGTTATATATATATATATATTTTATTTTTTTTAAGATTAATATTGTTAATAAAATTTTATAATCATTTATTAATAATTTTATTATGAATTCAGTATTTAGTAGTATATATATATTGAACTCTAATTAATATTAATACCATTATATATATATTAATAAATTTGTAAAAAGTAACGGAACGTTAGGTTTTCTAATCGAACGGTGAACGAAGATGATGGTGGACAGACAAACGGGGAAGGAAAAGGAAAACGTAGCGATTTAAGTAGGCATTCGCGTTACGGTTCGCGATTACTACAGTTACGTTAATGTCGGTGACGGAGATAGAAAACTATGAAACGTCCGCGTAGTTTGAAAGCTATCGTTATATATATATATACGGTATCCTCCTCCGTTCAGAAGAAGAAAAATAAGAAAAAAATAAGAAGAAGAAGAAGAAGAAGAAGACGTGCTTCCTGTATATTCCATGGTCCAGCCACTTAAGCGGGATTATTACGGGGCAATTATTAATCCTCTTTACTGATTTCATACACACACACATAGACACACACATAAAGAGACAGAAGGAAAGAGAGTTTGTGTGTGTATGTGTGTGTGTATTTCTCTTTACATCCTGTAGAGAAAAACCGGAACGGAATGAAACGTTCTATCATCATCCTATTCTATCCTGTTTTATTTGAAATATACTTATACATACGCATAATAAACGCATGATTTTATTTATTTGTTTTTTTTTTTTCTTTTCTTTTCGTATTAATAATTTCCGTTAGTTATATACTTTAGTTATAATCAAAGTAGGGATGGGGGTGGGGTGGGGTTTGGTGGTTTAAATACATTTACAAATGATTTATTTTGGTTTTAATTTTTATTAATTTTATATATTAGTTATATAATCAAATTAGGGATGAGGGGTTGATGGTGTAGGTGCGTTTACAAATTGTTTATATTGATCTTCATTTTTGTTAGTTATATACGTTAGTTATAATGAAAGTAGGGTGGAGGGGTTGGTGGTGTAGGTACGTTTACAAATGATTTATTTTGGTTTCAATTTTTATTAATTTTATATGTTAGTTATAATCAAATTAAGGATGAGGGGTGGGTGGTGTAGATACATTTACAAATTCAAATTTAGATTCTCTTAGTAAAAAAATGATATTATTTATAATAGGGTTACTTTATAATTACACATTAAAACAAGGATGCATATACCAAAAAGAAACAATCCTAAATTAATTTTTTTATATAGTAAAAGAAAAATATTTATACTATATACTAATATACTATACAATATACTATACTATATTATATTGGTACAACACATGCATATTAATAATTATATTAATAAATATTAAGCCCTGAAAATAAAAAGAAAACAGTCCAATACATTGAAAACAGTTTGTTCACATAATAATAGAATATTATTATTCTTATTATTATTATTATTATGTAAGTTATTTTAAAAAGAAACAATCCTAAATTAGTTTTTTTATATGATGAAACAAAAAATATATATATATATATATACTATATAATATACTAAATTATATTATATTAGTACAACATGTATATTAATAAATATTAAGCCCTGCAAATAAAGAAAAGCAGTCAAATATACAATGTATAATAATCATGATATCGAAAACAGTTTGTTCACATAGAATGTTCACAATAGAACATCATCATCATTATTATTATTATTATTACTATTATTATTATTATTATGTAAGTTATTTTCATTGAATTATACGAATGAATCGTTCTAAGGAATCTTATCTTACATATATGTTAGAGTGTTACTATACAATACATTGAATGTGAAACCGTTAAGGGTTTTAACACCATGTTTATTCTTTCGAGAACCCTGCGGGAAGAGAGTTTTAACTCTCGTCTCTACGACTACGCGTTATTGTCGTAAAACGATCGAACCGTAAAACGTACGCCCACGTAGTCGACAATATCTAGCTTAGGCTAGTTCTACCTAGGTTTTGCTTATGTTACCAGTCATATTTGATGACTGAACGATTTCTCTTTGAAATCATACGATTTTTTCTTTTTCTATTCTTATTGTCAGTCCAAAAAAGATAGAAACAAAATCAAATACGTGCTACAACAACAGAATGCAACCAATTTTTTTTTTAATTAGAGATGTATTATTGTTGTTTGATCGTTGAGAACATATATCTGATTTGTTTTTATTAATAATATTGTATTGGTTGAATGTAAAGTAAATTTGTTTCATGATTTAATATACAGGGTTGAATTATAAATCAATTGGTTATCTGTTATTCACTATTCATTTATTAGTATAGTATTTATGTTGTTGTTAATTATTTATAGATATTTATTAAAGTATCTTTTCTTTTTGTAAAATTATATTTACACAAAAAGTGAAAGAATACAAATATTTTATATTGGTTGTAAATGTAAGATAAATTTAATATACAGAATTAAATTATAAATCAATTAATGATTACCTATTATTAGTATAATATTTATGTTATTGTTAATATGATTTATAGATATTTATTAAAGTATCTTTTTTTTTTGTAAAATTACATTTACAAATAGTGAAGGAATACTAATATTATATATTAGTTGAATGTAAGATGAATGTGATACACTGATTTAATATACAGGATTAAATTATAAATCAATTAATGATTACCTATTATTAGTATAATATTTATGTTATTGTTAATAATTTCTAGACATTTATTAAAGTATTTTTTCTTGTTATTTTCTTTGTATAATTATATATACAGTGAAGTGAAAGAATAAAATCATTTGATATTGGTTGTGAATGTAAGATGAATTTGATAAATAGATTTAATATACAGGATTGAATTATAAATCAATTAATATTAATCAGAAAATTAAATTAAAATGTTCAAAAGATTAACATTCGAATCAATTAAGAAATTTTATTCGATTTTGTTTTTCTTTTAATAATAATTTTTAAAAAAGAGAAAAAAAAAATAAAATGTTAGATCAAAGTCCTTGGTAAAAAAAGGGAAAAAATTTATATTCGTAATAATGAAAATTCGTCGTGGACATCAAATCGTGCCGGAAGTGACGTGTTTAAGGGCCGAGAAGAGAACCGAGAAGAAGAAAAATGTTTCGGTCATTCGTTCCACAACTTTGTCGTGCGGTTAGACGACCAGGACAAGTTCTGTTTATCGTGGGATCATGGATCATGGATCATGTTAGTGATGTAACCACTTGGGATTTCAACTTTTAAACGTTTAAATTATTTCTAGGAATATTATATTGTCAATTATTCGCTTATAAAATAACCATGAGAAAAAGAAACCAAAAAAAAAAATACATGATCCATATTTTAAACAGTATCCTGTTGATACTCAAATATTTTCAATTAGATTTTATTAATTTAAACAAAAAATTAAATATATATATGAGTAATGTCGTTTCTGTGTATTTCAATTTTTGTTTATATTATTTATCAGTTCATTGTGTAGTTTAAATCCGTGTTTGAATTAATATATAATATATATGTTTTAAAATATTAATTTATTATATATATGTTTTTCAATATTATGATATAGAATCTAAACAAAAAATTTATTAATCTATTAATCTAAAAAAATAAATATAAAATAAATGATAAATAATATATACAATATACAATATTATATATTGTGCACACACCCCTTAATAAAAAATCATTAAAGATGTATTTTATTATTATATATATTTGCTCAAAAATAGTATTTATATTTTTTGTATATTTTATATTCTTATAATTTAGAATCTTAAAAATAAATCCTGATGAAAGTTTCATTGTGAATAGAAACTATAATTAAATCAATAAATCATGCTAAACATTAATATTTAAATTATTATTATTATTTGAAAGGATAAGATTAATGATACAAATTGAAATAATTTATATTAATCATGAATATATAAAATTAATTGTGTATATTATTATAACAAATGATAATCAAAAAAAATCAAAGTGTTTTATAAAACAAAAAAGGTGATTAAAATAGAATAATAAATAAAGAATAATTATACAAATTTGAACAGAAACAAAAAAATTCATAATAATCTTATAAAAAGACATTTTATGTGTCTATTTGGAAAGCGTGAAAAAAAAAAAAGTTATTCCCCTTGAGAACGTTTAATGGTGTCGTGTCAATTTTTTCTTTTTTTTTTTTTTATTCTTTTCTTTATTTCTTTCTTTTAAGAGTGACTAATCGTTCGAGACACTCGAAAGAATCGAAAACGAGGTTAAGAAGATGACTCTTCTTCTTGGATTATAAAATACTTCCGTGTCGCGATATAAACCATCTTTGGGTTACCTGAAAGAGAATCATTCTCTCATATTTTTACCGTAGTATTCATTTTTTCTTCTTCTTCTTCTTCTTATTCTTATTCTTCTACTTCTTTTAATTCAAAATATTTAACACGAGAAAAATGTCGAATAATATTTTAGGATGAATCAAAAGTTCCGTACGTTTATTATTTATCTTGTTAAAAATTGTATTATAAATTACATAATGGATTGTATTTTTTTATTGTTGTAAAATTTACTTTAGTAATATTAATAATAAACAGCATGAATTTTGTTTCATCCCAATATAATAATGTCATACTAAACTGCCTAATGAATTGTATTTTTTTATTGTTGTAAAATTTACTCTTTGGTAATATTAATAATATAATAAATAAAAAACAGCACAGAGTTTTATTTCATTGTAATATAAAAATGTCATACTAAACTGCATAATAGATTGTATTTTTTTATTGTAAAATTTACTCTTTGGTAATATTAATAATATAATAAATAAAAAGCAGCACGAATTTTTGTTTCATTTTAATATAAAAATGTCATACTAAACTGCATAATGGATTGTATTTTTTTATTGTTGTAAAATTTACTTTAGAAATATCAATAATATAATAAATAAAAAACAGCACGAATTTTTCTTTCATTCTAATATAAAAATGTCATACCATTGTAGTAGGATGTCTTGATTTTTTTCTATTTGTTTTATTGTTTTATTTTTGTTTTTTAATACTACAGAAAAATAATTTGAATAAATTTGTCTCTTCCTTCGTGATTTAATCATCATTGTCTTGTTATTTTTTTCTTTCGTATATTTCTGTTTTCTCTTATTGTGTTTAGTTAATTTTTCCGGGTCACGAAAGAATAAAATCTCGAGATGGTTTAAAGTATCAAACGGTTAGGAGGTACAGGAAGTCACGATGCCGGAAATCTCGTTCGAAGTAACGTTACGTTACTCGTAACCGGAAAAAGTAAAATGAGAAAATAAGTAAAGAAATATAAATAAATAAAAAAAGAAAGAAAGAAAGAAATAGAAAGATTAATTCGCATATTAAAATATGATTTAAAAAAAAATATATTTTTTGGAAAAGAATTTTTTGCAAACAAATGTTAGACATTCTGTGCCGAAAATTTCATTCACTTAAACCTTTCTTTTCTAATTTGAATAAAAATCTAACGAAAAAGATTCCAAAAAAAAAAGAAAAAAAATGATAAACACATACAAAATATTATGACGGATTTTATTAAAAAAAAATTTAGGTGTTTATATTTAATAATTGTGTGATTTTGTTTTTTTCGCGCAAGGAATTAAAATTAATATTAAAAATGATTAATAAACATCGTTTATTTAATATTAATAATATAACGTGTATATCCACATTCTTCCATCATTTTTCTTATAAAAAAATGAAGAAAGAAAAAACAGAAAAAAAAAATAAAATGAAACGATGCAATGTGTCACACGTGTGCCATTCTAAATCGTCACGTGTGTTGTTATTGTTGTTATTGTTATTGTCGTTTGTACTTATTTTCAAGTTATACGCATGTATGTATGTATGTATGTATGTGTGTATGTGTACGTGTAGATAAGCGTGTCCGACGAGTTATAAAACGATGAATCGTCATCGTAATAAAGTACCTGCAACTGCGTACAAAACGGAAGAATAATAAATGTACGAAGAGTATATGTTCAATGACGATGATGACTCATGCTCGTTTCTCGTCATTCGAACAGATTTATAACATGGTCTAGGATATTATCTCGTTGATCTCTTTCGTTTATTTTATTTTCTTAATTTTTCTTTTTTTTCTTTTGAAGTTAATTTTTTGTTCTTTCTTCTTTTCCTTTTTACGTCTCCATTATATTGTTTTCTTTTTATTAATTGTATAATATATGTATATATAATATTTTTATAGTATTATAATATTTATGAAATAGTAAATATTAATATTATTATAATATTAATATTATAATAATATTAATATTTATATTATATTTATATTATATATATGTATATATATTTATTATAATAATTATAATAAATATATTAACAGTAAATATTAATATTATTATAATAATATTATTGTATATATTAAATTATTAATATTGTATATAAAAATTAATATATATATGTATCTCTAAATATTATAAATTTTTCGAAAACTTTGAAAGAGATAATGAATAAATAAATTAATAGAGAATATATATATATATGCAAATAAATAATTGAATAATGTGTGAATAGAATATATATATTATTATTATTATTATTATTATTATATATATTTCACGCTTAAAATATATTTCGTATTACTTCAATTTCGTTTATAAATAATAACAAGAAATAAAATAGTAGTACTATCTTTTATTTTCAACGTTAATTATATTACAAATATATTAATATGCAAATGTATATATATATATCTAAATATTATAATTAATTTTTCAAAAATATTCCGGAAAGGTGATAATAAATAAATAAATAAAAATGAATATATGTACATAGAATAAAGAAAAATATATTCGAAGAGGAAAACACACACACTCGTAAAAATGCCATAATAAAATTTCGTTTCTTCCTAACCAACCATCGTTATATCTTCATCTCTCTCTCTCTCTCTCTCTCTTTCTAAATATTAAAATTAATTTTCCAAAAATATTCCGGAAAAAAGATAATAAATAAATAAATAAATAAAAATGAATATATATATATATATATATAAAGTATAGAAAAATATATTCGAAGAGAAAAACAAAAATTCCATAATAAAATTTTATTTCTTTCTAGCCAACCATCGTTATATCTTCATCTCTCTCTCTCTCTCTCTCTCTCTCTCTAAATATTAAAATTAATTTTCCAAAAATATTCCGTAGGAGTGATAATAAATAAATAAAAATGAATATATATATACAGTATAGAAAAATATATTCGAAGAGAAAAACACATAAAAATGCCATAATAAAATTTCGTTTCTTCCTAGCCAACCGTCGTGATATCTTTATCTTTATGTATCTATCTATCTCTTTCTCTCTCATTCTTTTGAATCTTTTAGTGTCGAGCACACGCTGTGAGAGAAGACAGCGAGGCATGCAAATTTATCAATTTAGTGGCCCCGGTACACTCGAGTGCATTGCATCATTGCACCGTAATCGCAACCAACTTCGTCGTCGTAGTTCTCAGAACGAAAGAGAGAGACAGAAACAGAAACAGAGAGAGAGAAAGAGAGAGAGAAAGAGAAACGAGGCTAACGTTAGCAAGCTCGTAATTCGTCCTACACTTTATCGTCCTGAAAAATCTAGAACGATGAAGGGGGGAAGAGGGAAAGTGGGAAGAAAGGTGGTTATATGATGAGAGGAAAGGGGGGTTCAGGGGTGTGGGGTAGGTAAGAGGAAAGAGGAGTGACTATTCCGTTCGTTTTCTTAGCAACAAAATTATCGGCCCACGCAGACAACGTATACACCTAGTCAAGAAATAATAATAATAATAATAATAATAATAATGATAATGTGATAATGATAATTATTTCATTCGTAAGAATCTCGATGAAAGATTCTAAAAACTTTTGCTAATGTAATAATATTTTATGTTTCTATTTTTGTGACAATGAGATCTTTTCTTTCTTTTTTTTTTTATTTAATATTTATATATATTCGATATTATATTCTATTTTGTATTAGAAATCTTCTTTTGTATTCTATTAAAGTTTTTCCCACACACACACATACGTGGTATGCTGGATACAGAACTATTAAAGCCCTTCTATATGTAGGATAATCTGATTTCTTTATTATATATAAATAATATATATAAAAATATAATTATATAAATATATCATTATATATATATATTAATTGTTTAATAATTAATTGATATATAATAAATGATATAATAATAAAATATGTAATTATGTAAATACATTTAATTAAATATTATATATAAAATATAATAATATATTCTATTTGTGAGTATAAATATTATTTGGTACATTACTGAGCTCAAATATAATTCTATTACAATTTCTCCACATATGCTATACTTTGAATTTTTCAACCCTTCTATACTTAATAGAAACAGTACATTTGTATTATACATAAATATTACTTTCATTTGTGAAATGTATCATGTATTCTCTCTATATGTGTAAATATTATTTTGTATATTACTGGGCTCAAGTATAATTCTATTACAATTTCTCCACATGTTATACTTTAAATTTTTCAACCCTTCTATACCTAATAGAAACAGTACACCTAATAGAACACAGTACATTTCTATTATACATAAATATTACTTCCATTTGTGAAATGTATCATGTATTCTATATGTGTTAATGATATTACTGAGCTCAGATATAATTCTATTACAATTTCTCCACATGCTATACTTTGAATTTTTCAACCCTTCTATACCTAATAAAAACAGTACACCTAATAGAACACAGTACATTTCTATTATACATAAATATTACTTTCATTTGTGAAATGTATCATGTATTCTATATGTGTAAATATTATTTTATATATTACTGAGCTCAAGTATAACTCTATTACAATTTCTCCACATGCTATACTTTGAATTTTTCCAACCCTTTTATACCTAATAGAACACAATACATTTTCATAGTATATAACTATTATGTACTTCAATTTGTTTCATAACAAGTATGAATAAATCTTGACGTAATCCTTAGCAAATCTTGTCCAAAATTTTCATCCCTCTGCACTGATACATTCTGAACTTTACAATTCTTTCTCACACATACTGAACTCAGAATTATTTCAAAATACATATCATTATACTTCTAATAATCAACAAACAAATTTATAAAGAAGAAATGAATAAAAAGAAAAGGACCAGATCACTTCGAGGCATGAGTTTTATCTGTTTTTCTTCCAAAGGGGTGTATGGGGGAATGGGGGGGGACTGGGGTGAAACAGGGTTGAGGGTTTTGATGGGTTGATTGACCGGTTAACGTTCAGTAGTGGTCCAACTTAAATAGCTGACTCATGCTATGTATTCGATAACGATGATTCCATTTATTGTGTGGTACTTAACACACAAACAAACAAACACACACACACACACACAGTTATACATACATATACTTACAAACTGTTGAAAAGTTAGTTCACGAATCGATGCACCCTGTGATACGATTCATTATTTTCATGGCATGGATCCAAGAAACAAAATAATAATAACAATAAATAATTAATAAAAAAAAAAACAAAAGAATATTTAGAAGACAAAAGATAATATATTTTGTCCTTCATTTCTTTTCACCCCATTTTTATTTCGTTACATAATATTATACAATAAAATAAAACTTATTTCATTGCTTTTTTTCGCAAATGCAAATCGATTTTTGTGACATTGGTGCTCGACTTAAAAAATCGGCACGAAAAAAAGAGAAAAAAAAGAAAGAAAGTGTGTGCATGTGTAAGAGTGAGAGAGAGAAAGAGTGTGTATGTGTGAAAAAGAGTGAGAAAGAGAGAGGAAGAAAGAACGTTTACCAGGTGTCATCGACCTTTCTAGGTTTCTCACGCGTTTACTCGAGAAGAGAAAGATGCATACTTACCTGTACGCATATATACATACAAAAACATACATATATATACATATATATACTTGTATGTATGTATATATGTATGTATATACTTGTATGTATGTATATATATATGTAAACGTCACCTGTCTGCGAAAACAGGTGCCTATTCATGCGACGAGATCATTCTAGCTCTCTCTCTCTCTCTCTCTCTTTCATTTTTTTTTCTTCTTTTTTACTCACCCATTTTCCTAGACACTTCTTTTCTCATCTCTTACTCTTCCTCTTCTATTTCGTCGTCTATTTCTTTTATCCTCATTGAAAAAAAGAAAAAGATATGTTCTATGTCGGAAGAAGTTAGTGTACACAAGTTCTTCGTTCAAGTCCAGAGTAATAAGCTTTTTTTCTTTTTTTTTTTGGTTAGACTACGACGACGAGGATGTTTGTTGGATACTCGGTATTTTTTTTTCTAACTTTGTATTATTCTTGCACATTTGAGACGCCAGGTGCATCGGATTATTATAAATCGTTTCGAACAAATTGGTATTTTATTTTATTTTTTATTTGTTTTTGTTTTTTTTTTTTCATTTTGTTGCATTATCAAGGTTAAGGATTTATATTGTTTTAATATTACGTATTATTTTTCTACAATATTTTTATTATTTATTTTAAACATATATATATATATATATATAAATAAAAATCTTTAAAATATCTTCAAACAATAGATATAATTATGAAAGTGGTCTAACAATAATTCAAAATTAAAAACAAGGGTCTATTAATTATTTTACATAACATTATTCTAAACTAAATGAATTCAATATAATATTCATAATATTATGAAACATGAATTTAATTTAATATAATATATATATATATATATATATATATGTTTGAACATATTATTGATTGATCGTAAATATAATTGTGTTTAAATAAATAATCAATTTTTATAATTAATATTATTGTACTATTCTTAATCAATTTTTAATAATAATATTATTTATCACAATTTAGAATGAATAATATAATTAAATAATACATTATATACACAAATCAAATACGTACCCCTGTTAATCATTTAAACAGCCATTATTAAACTCATTTAATTTTTATAATACAATAACTGATCACAAAAATGTGTTAATTATTATCTCTAGTATTACATTCGTGTTACTTATACTTATCAATTTTTTTCTTTTTTTTTTTTTACAGACGATCCCGATGCTGCTCCACAAAACACACCTGCGGATCGTTCATACTTCCGAAATTCCTTGTATTACGGGTAAGTTTGTAAATTCGACAACAAATGAAAGAAAAAAAAAAAAGAAAGAAAAGGAAAAATCAAAATCTTTTCTCTCATCAGATTAACCACGTAACTAAAATTAACCGTAATAGCGATCAATTGTGGTGAATGAACGTACGTACTTTTATATAAAAGGGAAGGAATGGAAAAGGATTTGCATGATTACGGTATTTTCTTCAGACTTAAAATATTCCTCAAACTAAACTAGTATTACTTTTCTCTCTCATTCTCTTATTTGCAATTTACGTGCACGCTCGATTCCAATTTTCACAAAATTCTAAATAATTGTGCAAAGATCTTAAAGAAGATTAATTCATTTTTTCTTTTTTCATTTTGTTTTGCATACTAAAAATGTTTCATACCTGTACTTAGATAATTTCAAAGTACATTGGAAAACAGTGTTTCTCTTAATCGATAGTAAATCATAAAAAAGTTTATTGCATTTATACTATAGTGATCGTACTAACAAATATTCACCTATTTTCTTCTTTTTCTTTTTAGATAAATATTACATGCTATTAATAGTTTACGTTTGATATTATTTTACTTAGAAGTAATATAAAATATAGGAAGATAGTAGTATGCGATGGATCGTAGATAAATCAATAGGAAGTAACATCAAATAAATATAAAATATTTTGCTGCAATTTATATTTACTGTTCAGAAAAGTAAATCAATTTATATATTATTTCACGTAACATTATTTTCAAATTTTATTCTATATATAATATTGAAATAACAAGCATCCATCTAACTATTCATTTGTCATATCATAGATATTATATTGAATTTATTTAGTATTCAAATATAATCCTTTCAAATATCTTCAAACAAAAGATATAATAATGAAAATAGTCTAAGTCAAATAAAGAAAATCAATTTATCAGTCATTTGATATCACATTATTTTAAACTAAATGAATTTAATATAATATTTA